>VDFB02366506.1:0-27018 GCA_007258455.2 Sequoia sempervirens
CCTAGCTAGTGATTGGCAAATTCACTCTAGATTTGCATCTGCACTTCAATGATTGATTGTTTGATTTGAGGAGATTTGTGAAGTCTCCTTTGGGGACAAATTTCAAAGATTATTTGCAGTCAAAGACTCGGCAGGTGAAATAGATATTCATCTATAGTTATCATATATTTTCTTGCTAGTCAACCTTCAGGGATATTGATTTGGAAGAGCCGATTATATGTGAGGGGCATGGCTTGCATTTTTCCTACCCTATTTGGCTCGATATTCACTTGTATGGAGGAATGGCTTGCATAAGGGGTCATGGGTAGCTGAAGTTGCAGCGCCTGGAACAAGGGAGGTTGTGGAATCTCTCATTTCACAAGGGCGCCTCTTTTCCCTTAGCTATGAGGCCCTCTACTGGCCGTTGGAGCTACATGGGCAACCAAGCAAGGGTGGTGTGATATTTGGAGCAGCTTACTTGTGTGTATGAAGGTGCCAGATTGTGGAGTTAGCAGCTGCACGTTTTAAAGGAGCTGTGAGTATTAGGGGACGTGGAAACCTTTGCTAAGTGTTGCAATATATTGCAAGAAGTTTGGTAAACTAAATCAATGAAATAGCGTGAAATCCATACAAAGTGTTATTGGAAACCATTGCCACTTGAAATCTATTCTTCAAACTCAGAACAGCAAATGAGCAAACTGTTTGACAAAATGCCTGCATTGTCAAACACATGAAAATCGTAAAAAAAATTGAGACACTTCCAGTGGGATTTTACATTGTTAATACCCAAGGCAAAATGTATTGTAGATGTCTGGTAAGACAAGTTCTGTATCCATGCTATATCTTGATAAAACTGTGTCCAAATCACATCTAAATGTCATCTCCTGGAATGATGTGTCATCTAGCACGTACTAGTCCCAAAAATCTTCTTTGATGTTCTCTTCCCAATTTATTTGGTTGTTTCCTTGAACCATATATCTCTGCATAAAGTTCTGATTGACTCTTAAAACTTTGAACTATAACTCAAATGCATCTTTTGACATCTGCCCTGTGTTTTTTTTCCAAAAATGCTAGGTCTTATACCAGTCTACTAGTGTGCTATTAATGTAGTTCAAATTGTCTTTCATCAACAAAACTCAAAAAACTTTTGATTGAAATTCCATGTTCTCACACTCATCCGGCAAAGTCTTATCAAATTGTGACATTCTTCCAAATAAGGGTACCAAATGACAGTAACTTTTGTTTATGTTGTACATGTAAATTTTAATGATCAGATTGTATGCACAGAAATTAATTCAAATCAGACATAATCACACAGTAGTTACCCTTGGAAAACCCTCCTCTTGAGGGAGAAAAACCCAGCAACAATATATCACTTATATATTGAATTGTCACTAGAATGATCTTCTTACAAGAGGGCAACATACAGGCCCAAATATAGAACTGCCTTGAAGAACTCGCACTTAGACTATGATGAATATAATCGAACTTGACTTGAAAACTTGATGATCATAATGAGAAGGCGAACTCATAAATTTACATTTTGAAGGGTCACCACCTTAATTAATGCAAGTCGCCTAACAATAATAATATATCTTCTTTCAAATAGACGCATCCAATCAAAGGTAAGTCGCGCCAAGAGAAGGAGGTCGGCCTTAACACAAAAGACATGTCATTTCATTTAATATTTATTGCTTAACAAATAGAAGTGTCTCCATAAGAATCGCGCCCCTTGAGCCTCAAATAAATTAAATAGCATAATGCTATCATTTAATTTATTATCAAAAGAAGATCGCTGGAAGATAACTCCAGATGCTACATGTAACATCAACACTCCCTCTCAGCTAGGGAGTAAACTTCCAGCTACACAAGACATATCACCTCAACGTGATGTCTACCACTATGGCTACAACCATTAGTGAACAGAAGAATATAACCTCATCATGATATTAGATATCGCCCCAACATGATATCAACCATAATGGCTACAACCATAATATGGTGTGTACAAGTGTTCATCACTTGCGTGATGTTGTCACCTCAACATGACTTTCACCATGGCTCAGCTCAGAGGGTGGAAACAAGGGCTTCCACCTCAAATCTCAAAGAGAAATACATTAACAAGGGCTTGCACCTCAAATTCCTCTGTTTCAGAGGAAAATGCATTAACAAGGGATTTCACCTCGAACTTCTCCCACAGAGAAGAACTCATTAAACAGGCTCACTGATATTGAGACTCTTTTTCAGTCAAGGCTAGATTCTCCACCATACCAAGCTTCTCTCGAAAGTACACAAACTTTATCCTGGAGAGAGGCTTCGTGAGAATATCTGTCGTCTGCTCATCAATGCTGATGTACCTCAACTGTACAGCCTTCCGTAGTACCATATCTTTAATATAGTGATACTTGATTTCATGTGCTTGGTTCTGTCATGGAACACAGGATTGACAGAAAGCTTCACACAACTTTGATTATCACAATGAATGATAGTAGGCTCCAGTGATTGTCCAAACAATCTTGCAAGGACCTTACGAAGCCACACTACTTCCCGAGTTTCCATACAAGCTGCAATATACTCTGCCTTTGTTGTACTCAATGATACATATGACTGCTTCCTGCTGCACCAGGATATCATAGCAGAACCCAAACTGAAGCAACAACCAGCGGTGCTCTTCCGATCTGTGACACACCCTACCCAATCAGAATCTGTATAGCCATGTAACTCCAAGTCTGCATCTGAAGAATACCTCAACCCATATCCAACTGTGTCACGCAAGTATTTCAGGATATGTTTAGCTACAACAAGATGTATCTGTCTCAAATCACACATAAACTAGCTAAGTGCACTCACTGCATAGCAAATATCAGGTCTAGTGTTAACTAGACACATCAAGGATCCAATCAATTGTCTGTACAATGTAGGATCCACTAAGTCTGAACTAGCTGCAACCTCCTTTAATTTATGTAGGTTAGTCTCCATGGGTGTAGACATGGATTTGCAATCCATCATACCAAATCTCTTAAGTATATCAATGGTGTACTTTCCTTCACTTAGAATCATCTCATCTGGTTTCTGCCAGACTTCTAATCCAAGGAAGTAATGCATGAGCCCAAGGTCCTTCATCTCAAATTCCGAAGTCAACTCCTTCTTGCACTCGAGAATTAGGTGATCTTCTCTAGTAAGAATAAAATCATCAACATATAAGACCAATATTAATGAATCACCATTGATTACCTTGAAGTACAGATTTGAATCAGCATCATTCTTCAAGAAGCCCAAACTTGACAGGTAACGATCAATCCTTCCATACCAAGCACGAGGAGCCTACTTAAGACCATACAAGGCCTTCTTCAGCTTGCAAACATGTGACTCCTTCCCATGAACCTCAAATCCATCAGGTTGCTCTATATAAACCTCTTCCTCAATCACTCCATTGAGAAAGGTTGTCTTCACGTCCATCTGGTGAATCTTCCATCTTCTAGATGCAGCAATAGCAATAATGGTTCTGACAGAAGTATAGCGAGCAACAGGAGCAAATGTTTCTTAAGTAATCATCCCCTCTTTAAAAACCCACGAGCCACCGTCTTTCTTGTACTTCTCAGTACTCCATACACGGCATGTATTTTGAATAGCCATTTAGAATACCACGGACTTGCCCTCGGTCACAAGACAATGTCCCAAACATCATTCTTAAAATTGATTGATACTCTCATTAGCATCTCTCCAAACACATTGACTAGATTCTTCCTCCAACACGTTGGCTGGATTCTATAAACCATTCATTAGACAACATAGTGGAGAACTTATGTGGCCTTTGCTTTCTGCAGTGTTGCCTCTAGGAGGTACTAGACTTTCAGCTTGCTGCATAGTACGCTTTGGCCATAAGAGGTCTTTTCTCCAATAACAATGTCTATGGGTATCGGTAGGTCCAAAGGGTTCAGCCAGGATCAATATCTTCTTTTGGTTACAGGGGTCTCCTCTAAATCTCAAGTATGGTCAACTTCCATGTCTAAAGGGACTCTTCATTATCCAGTCTCATATAGATACTTTGGATCTTTTTGAATACAACATCTTCTCGAATGTGACATCCCTCGATCTCGATCAACCTATCACAGGATGCTCTTATATCCATGGCTTCGATGTCTCACTGTATTAACAAATATTCCACCTAACCTTTGGAAGAGATCCAGCGTATTCTCTTTTCCTTTGAACATGAACATAAGCAAGGACATCAAAGATCCTCGTGTGTGACTTGGGGCTTCTTTCTGTAAAGGCTTCTTGAGTCATATTCTCCAAGACCTTGAGGACTTACATTACGAACATATCTGACCGTCTTAGAGCTTCTACCCCATAAGAAGGTTTGCAAATCTTGATCATGGATCATGACCTTCTTCCATGATCGTCTGTTCTCTCTTTACGCAGCACTGTGCATTGAGGATTATAGGGGACAGAACTCCCTCTGTCCACAGATCAATATGAAATTTATTTGCAGTGTATTCTCCACCATTGTCAGATCTGAGGATCTTAATTCTTTTACCAGAAAGATTTTCTACCAAGGCTTTAAACTCTTTAAACCTATCCAACACTTCTTCAGACTCTTTAGATTTCAAAAAATAAATCCAAGTCTTCCTAAGTGGTCATCAATAAAAGACATAATGCAAAAGTCCACTCGAAGAAGGAACAGACATAGGACCACATAAATCCGAATGAATAAGCTCTAAAATACACTTAGATCTATTTTCTCTACTATGAAAGGGGGATTTTATATTCTTACCCAATGCGCAGCCCTTGCATATACCTTCGTGCTCTTGATTGGTGGGAAGGCCCAGCCTCCATCTTCTCATGATAGGTAAGGCTCGGAAGTGTGGGTGAGCAATCTCCGTGCCAAAGATCACATAGACTTGAAGAATCATAGACCAAAACATGAAGGCAGTGCAGACTGGTAAAGGCTCATGTCTGCTCCAGTGCCCAGGCATCACTTGAGCTGGGGTTCTCCATCCACACTAGAACTTTTCCTTTGGAGAAGGCAACTTGATATCCTTTATCTTCCAAGGCTGAAATGGAAATAAGATTGCGCTTGATTCCAGGAACATAAAGAACATTACTCAACTGAAGTGTGATGCCGGAATCCAAATGGAGTGTAGAGGTCCCAATTCCTTTCACGGAGTAGCTAGCATCATCTCCAATGATGACTTGTTCGGAAGACTCCTCCACCAAACTTGATAAGTGCTCCTTAAAACCAGTGATGTGTCGTGAAGCACCACTGTCGATCAACAAAGTGTTGGTGTCGGTAGGTACACTACTTGACAATGCTAAGTAGAACAAATATTCACTTGAATCCTTTTGCAGAGGAGCATCATCAACATCAACAACGGTGGCTTATTGCTTAGGTCTAGTTGGACAATGCTTAGCGAAGTGTCCAAACTTATCACACCTAAAGCATTGAATCTTGGACATGTCTCTCTTCTTCTTGGAGGGAGGTGCATCCTCATTTCCCTTGTCTCGATTCCTTTTGAAGAATCATTTCCTTCCATCTTTTCCTTTCTTCTTCGAAGCATGGCAGGTGAGAACATGAATATCTACATTCTTTGAACTTTGACCAACGCCTCTAGCCACCAACCTTGATTCTTCTTGAATACAATCAGCCCTTAATCGATCAAACTTAGGAAGTTTGGATCTTGCACTAATTCCTTGAATGTAGGACTCTTAGATCTTTACATCAACCACATTACCAATTGTAGAGAGCCGATCTCTCAACTCCGATATTCTCATGAAGTAGGCAATCACTGTTTCTCCTTTCGCCATCTTCACGTGGTGAAGTTGTTGCTTCAATGCAAGAGCCTGGCTGGTGTTGTTGATTTCGTACATCTCTTCTAATGTCTTGAACATCTCCCTTTGTTGGCGTTTAAATTAGCACCTCTGGAGTGCTGATTGTAAACGTTCAGCTATTTCAAATGTTTTGCAACACTTCTTCGTTATTTAAAGAGGAGAAGTCCCTCTCTGCTGGGAGCAATGCGTGAGAGAAATGTTAACTAAAAGTTCTATCTTTTATGCTTGACGGAGACACACAAGGGTGCATAAACACAATCGCCGTAGCTAAGCTTTCTCACGGTTTATAACGAGATCACCTTTCGACTAACTAGCTTCTATCTATCCAATACCTTCAAGATGAACAGAGCATGAGGGTAAAGGAGCGGGAATGGGATGGTTGGGTCACTTGAATTCACCGTCTCCAGAGGATATGACCGAGGCTCTGAACTCTCGGGTATACACCGGGATAAGGTTGGTACAAGCAAACACTCTGCACGGTAAACTAGATCCGAGATCTGCCAAGGAGGAGGGACTCCTATCCGAGGTATGAGCTTAAGAAATAGTTTACTAGAAACAACAAAATCACGATGCCTTGGCCAACGAGCTTGCTAAGGAGGAGGGACTCCTATCCGAAGTATAGCTTGGAAGTCAACACATTAAACAACATCAAACGATAACTGTCAATAACGAATATCCAAGGAGGAGGGACTCCTATCCGAGGAGGGAAATGAGACAACAAGTTATTAGACACAAGGCGTAGACATAACTCAAATAAGATGATCAAAACGCAAGCGCCTTCTGATATTCTTCTTCAATGCTTCATCAACGAACTACAAAAGTTGGGAAAGCAAAGGCACGAAATCATGCACAATTACAATCGTCCAACGAACTCTCATCCAAGAGTGAACAAGTATTCGCTTTCAAAGCTGTTGGCAACAATGGCGCAGCAATTTTGCATAGCAAGTAAAGGTTAAACAAATAATGAGCCCAAGGCTCTTATTTATAGAACTCAAAGGAGTGGGTAACCCCAAATCTCCTTGAGTTAACAATGAGTTCTTGCCAATCAATTAGCAAGATTTATTCCTAAAGAACAAGCGATTAGCTGAAAGCTACTTGATTAACAATGTTTTCAAAGTCATGGAAACTACTTGATTGGTAGAAAGCAAACAAGAGTGAACTGATAAGTGTCCTCAAAATAGACGTCACACATTTAGTGGAGATCTAAGATCCACGAATCATGGAAGCCAATTAGACATCCTTAATCAGTGGGATCTGACAATGCATGATTTAAGGAAAGTGGAGTTAAACTTGGAAAGAAGCATCAAGTTAACTCCAACTACATTTAATAGCATCTTGAGTTGACTTGGAAAGAAGCATCAAGTCAAACTCAAGTCTCATAAATGCCACTTGGAGGGGGTATGGCGTCCTTCTTTGGTGCATTTATAATTCGCCACTAATCAGCAGTGTCTCTATCCATTGATTGACTTCATCAGCTTCTGGGGAATTAATGCTTTGTAGAATGATGACGTGGCGTCGTAGCATGACTTCACCCATTGTGAGCTGATTTCCGAAGTCCATACACTGAGATGCTGCCTCTTCAAACTTGGTTGATAAAGCTGCTACCTTAGCCAGCTTGCAACCATCTGGATCATCAAGAAAGGTACTACGGATGACATCCCTGAACTGGTTCTGTACAGTAACCATCTCGACGTATTCTCCTCCCTCACGCTGATATTCCATGCAAGGGAAAGATATCACCAACATGCGAAGTTGATAATGATGGCAACTACCCGATGCAGCCAATCAATCGGCTCTACTGAATAGGCGTCATAGGCTTTCACCTTGTCCGCCAGTGTTCCTTCAAGCAAAAAGATATTTACTTGTTTTCCATAAATTATCTTGATTGATATGCCAATTGCAAATCTGCAATTGTGCTTTCGTCTTCAAGCCTCCTTTCTGCAATCCTTTGTTCTGACTGCTGGATCTCTGCACGAAGTCCATGTGCTCTATCCCGTAACTGGTATAGGTTTGCCAGTATACATCTACCTTTGAGAACAAACTCTTCCACTTGATCTCTCAAGTGTTTGCCGAAAGTTATCAATTCCCGATGATTTTGTTCGGCGGGGAGGTCTAGTAGTCCTGCTGGTAGGGCTGAGACGTTGGGTGTGCCATGTATCAAGCTGGTTATGTAAGACCTCAGTTTCTGATTTTCAGCCTTTAAGGCTGCCTTTTCTTTACCATCCTTGGCCATTCTTTCTTGTACGCTCACCGAAGCTATTCCGAGAAGATCCGCCTCCACCTGTCGTGTAGTCTTCCCGAGGTTAAGTTGAGACAAAGTGTAGTCCCCTACTTGAACCTCGTGTATGCTTTTCTCTACTGGTGGAGCGGCAGTCTCTATGATGATCTCACACTCTGCATTCCTTTCTATGTGAACTTGATTTTTCAACCTTTTCGCCGGCGTGTCTTGTGGGACGTGGTCGAACTCGGTAAAGTCAAGTTCATAGGAGGGTTTCTCCCTCTTCCTTCCTAGGAAGCCTTCGAGCCAAATAGAATCTCGACGAACTTCACTAGGACGGACGTGAGGCCCTTGAACGCTAGATGTGTGAGACTATGCTGGGGCAATGTCTCTCGGTGGCGAATCCAAGTCGATGAGGACTTGTGTATGTTGTGACACTGGTGATGTAGGCGGCTCTGTTTCCATAACAGGCACCGTCTCTGCTGCTGCTTCTACTGTTGTTGCTTCCGCCATTGGCTCGTGGATCTTCTTCTCGCTTCTTTGGTTTCTCTGTGGTAACCTGCTTTAGATGGGGGGTAGCGGTCTCTACTCTTTAATTCTTGAGGCAGCAATACATGATTATTTCAGGACTATGTGTGGCTTTCTCCACTGGTGTCCTCTGTGTTCTAGGCTTCGACATCCTCATCCCTCGGGGGGGATTGCACCATTGCTTCTGCCTGGGCTTCCTTCTTGAAGTGGAAGGTGGTGTAGACTGAACCTGTGGCGGCTCTGTTCTGTGAGGTATCACCTTCCTTGCTTTCTTGCTGTCGAGATAGAGTTGGCTATTTCTAACCACTCTACTCGTTCTTTCTTCTATAGAAGTGTCTTCTTTGGCATACCAATCCGCTCTCGGGAGCGGTTGGGAGTCAACTGAATCTGCAAAGAATGAGGGGAGAATGACTTCCCCTTCATCGTCGGAGAGGCCCTCAATGTCTGCTGACATAAAATCAGCAATCTGTGAGAGTCTGAATCTGCTGTAGTTCCTTCTTCGCACTTCATACTCGTCTTTACAATTTACCCAAAAATCTTCCATAGAAGACTTATGTGACGAGTGTTGCTCAAGGTGTGCTGCATAGAGTCCTCTGGGATCATAGGATCTTCTATCAATGAGATACTTGAGGTTAAACCTCGCTGTTTCTTGACTCATCATCTTAGCATCTGCCGCGAATCCACATCTATACAGTCCCATTTCAACGGGAAAATTAACAGCTGTCTTCCTCTTCAAGCGCAAGTGGATATGAACCTCGGACAACTGTCTCAGGAATTCCATGAAGACTACCCTATCTGAAGGGTATCTTGGTAGCATGGCGGGGTGGCCAATGTAGCCATACACGCGTATGTAGGAGAACGTAGGAAATTGGATGAACCAATCTGCCCAATCCGCCATTGCCTCTCTGGCTGTCTGTGAAATACGCACGTGCATCTCATGGTTAAGCTCACGTATTGTGTGCATAGTGAAGTGATCACTTGTTTTCTTGAAGTGCCTTCCCGCTTGAGTAAACTCAAGACGTGTGAAATGTTCGTGAACATTCTGCACACCTAAGGTTCCCACATTGTTCAATAACCTGAATTCACCTTGGAAGGCGATCAAGTATACCAGGTAAGAGCACATGTGGAACCTATGAGCTTCCAGATACCTAGTGATTTGTCGGTGGAGTGTGTCACTGATCAAAGTGGCCCAGTCATAGTATTCCCTTCTGCCAATGATTTTAGCGATGACATAGTACATCCATGGCTGGAATTGACGACCATCTTCTTCTCCAGTGATTCTATTGAGTAGAGTGATTAACACTGCGTACTCATCTTTGCATTCTCCTCGTCCCAACGGCTTAGGTAAGTTTGCCTTTGTCACTTTTAGCCATTTTTCGGCCATAATCCTTTGACATTTGTCCTTAGCTGTCTCAAATGCTTTTTCACATTCCGTCAATGATATGACTTTGCTATTAGGATGTGATGGAATATCAAAACATCTTTCGATATCCTGAGGCTTTAAACTGCAAACAATTCTTCCATCTGCTGCTCTGATTTCTCTGGTGGTAGGGTTGTAATGCTTGATACAAGCGATTACAAGCTCTACGCTTTGTAGTGTGATGGGAATTGATGCGGCTTGCAGCAATCCGGATTCTTCGATATTCTGCAATGTTATTTGATTCATGCCTTCTAACTGCTCCAAATCGACCACTGGATTTACTTGGTGTAGATTTGTGTCAACTGTTTTTAGGTAATCATGGAGTAAGACCGTCTTGGTCTCGTATTGCACCTGGGAGTACTGCATCCTGAAAAACTTAAAGATTGACTGTAATCTTGACCTAGTTTAGATGATTTTCGGAAACACTTAAAAATAGCGTCCTGCCAAGAAGTATTTTTCCGGAAAAAATCTGGCACATGGGTTTTGTTCGTGCTTCAATGCTGAACAAACCCAGTTCCTCAGAATTTGGATTCTGAAACTTTTTCGGAAAAACCCCCAAAAATAGGGGCAGCAAGTTTGCTGATTTTGGAAAATTTGTAGAGATGGGTTTCTCTGGAAATGATCTTTGAGATCTACCCGATTGATCAGATCGTGTAGCTTGTTGCTTTTACATCGGATGCAAAACCTGAACGAAGGAAAAACCCGAAGGTGGATTGGGTTTTATCGATCTTCAAAAAACCTCTCAGTCCAATCCTCAAAATGGCAACCCTTTCCTGCTTCAGATCTGCAATAAAAATGAAGAACGGATGAAAACCTCCTTCAGATCTTCAATGGCGTCCTTTGAGAGCTTTGTGGCTGTTTTTTGTCTTTCAACCTGCAATGAAATAATGAAATGGACGCCATCTCCTTGAATATATATGTTTGGGCTTCAGATCCACAAATTTGGGGACCTAACACAAGCTCAAAAGGTGATTTGAGTTTGATCTGAAGTTAAAAAGGTGATTTCCACCAATCGTGGAGCGTTTTAGACAACTTTAACTCAAAAAGCTTTTGACTTTAGTCAACAAATGACCTTTGACTTCTTTTAGGCGTCCCTTTTCATCTTTTGCAAGTTTTTTAGTATTTTCTCTCCTGAAACCCCCCTGTTTGATCCTGAATCTAGCGTTGTTTGTTGACCCTGAGACGTCACGGACACATTCACTGCGGAGCTGGATCCATACTGGAAAGAAGTGCTTGGGAGACTGCCTGATAAAAACTGAGTTTAGGGCTCCAAAAGAATGGCCGCCTTTCCCAAGAAAGGGCGCTTTTGCCAATGCCTTAGTGATTTTTTAATCTTCGTTCTTCAGCTTATTTGAAATGACCTCCCGTGCCTTGAACTGGATTTCTCGTTGATTGGAGAGTCAGATGTTTTCACTTGATGTCTTATCAGGTTCCTAGCTCTGCTTCGCCAGAAATGACTGTCTTCAGGAAATCTGAATCTCAAATTAGGGTTCCTTTATTCAAGGGCGCCTCTCCTTGAAAAGGGCGCTTTTGCCTTTTAGCCTGATTATTTTCATCTGGAAAGTTGCCTACTTTGATCTTGATTATCCGTTGACTGCTCTGACAGATGTTGATGCTTGCAGTTGCGTTTACGAGATCTACTTGGGCTGAGAAAGATATCCTAGGAAGCCTTTTGTCATTGGTCAGCATCTGGAAGTCCAAAAGAAAGGGTGCCTTTCTTTTGAAAAGGCTCTTTTTCCTTATAACTTCGCCGTTAACTGTGGTCTCCTGATATTTCCTCAACTGCCTCTTTTTGCTTCATCAGCAATTGCTAGTGATACATTAAGCGGATGATGCGGATCTTGTTCCTTTATTGAGCCGGCAATCAAGCGTTGAATGGTAGCGGATAATCTTACGAACTTTGTTTGTTCGAATCATGTGCTTTTGCTTGAAAAAACGCTTTCAACTTTATGTAAACAATCTCCCTTGACATCTCCCGAGTTAGTCAAATTTGATCTTTTTTAGTTTAAAGTCTCAACATCAAGCTGACGGCATCTTTTAGACCTTTTCCGCCATGGTTGTATCGTTGAAGCTTTTTGAGCTTGGCTTTGGGCACGCAAATCTTGTGTCGCCATTAATGGGTATGGGCTCTAACTTTGTTCACGAAAAATAGGCCACGGTAAAACATGTCTTGATAGTTAAACCGACCAATGTGATCGTGAAGCCTTAAGCCTATCAAGTGTTTCGATGGTTTAAGGTCTATTTTGATTTCACGAAAATAGGAAAAAAACCCTAATTTTCAAAATTTCAGAATTTTGCACATGTGTTCCTTGACAGAAACCCATCAAGATTCTATGATTGGTTTGACCTAAAACTGGCTCAACATGGCATTTTAACAAGATTTAGCTCAATTTATACAGAATGCCAAAAAAAATAATTTTGGGTACAACACCCTTGTAGTCTGCAACTTGGAAACAATAGGGACGATGTGGTCTTTACATAATCAACCAACAACTTCTTTGCTTTGATGTCTTTCTTCCTCCATTGCAACTTCGCTTCTTCCTCTTCAAGTTCGGGAACCTTGGTCTCCACAAACTCAGCCAAATCATTCTCTTCCAATGTGAGCATGAATCTAAATCTCCATGAGGTATAGTTTGATGCCCCTTCAAGTCTATCCTCGATCTTTAATCAGTTCACCATCTTGATTGATGTAAGGATAGACAAAGAACTATAACAAGAGAATGGAGTATCGCTGTGAAAAACAAATCTGATCACGAACTCCTCAAACCTAGCTCTGATACCATGTAAATTTTAATGATCCGATTGTATGCACAGAAATTAATTCAAATCAGACATAATCACACAGTAGATACCCTGGGAAAACCCTCCTCTTGAGGGAGAAAAACCCAGCAACAATATATCACTTCTATATTGAATTGTCACTAGAATGATCTTCTTTCAAGAGGGCAACATACAGGCCCAAATACAAGCACCAAGAGATGATGCAACACAGCAATAAGAGAACACAATTCACTGAAGAAGAACTCAGACTTCTAACAAATATAGAACTGCCTTGAAGAACTCGCACTTAGACTATGATGAATATAATCGAACTTGACTTGAAAACTTGATGATCATAATGAGAAGGTGAACTCATATATATACATTTTGAAGGGTCGCCACCTTAATTAATGCAAGTTGGCTAACAATAATAATATATCTTCTTTCAAATAGACGCATCCAATCAAAGGTAAGTCGTGCCAAGAGAAGGAGGTCGGCCTTAACACAAAAGACGTGTCATTTCATTTAATATTTATTGCTTAACAAATAGAAGTGTCTCCATAAGAATCGCACCCCTTGAGACTCAAATAAATTAAATAGCATAATGCTATCATTTAATTTATTATCAAAAGAAGATCGCTGGAAGATAACTCCAGACACTGCATGTAACATCAACAATACAGAGTGTAGAATTCCTTTACTCATTATTTTCCCAGCATTATTTTATCCTTTGTTTCCTTGGTTTCCACCATTAATTATATTATCAAAATTTTGGCTACTAGAGTTGTCTGTTGTGGACTGTGTATCCCTGTTTATATTTGGATAAAAAGCAGATATTTACCTGACAGCAACTAATTCAACCCTACAGTGGGAGACTAAAGTCAGAAACTCATGAAGAAATGTGACTAATGCACATCCCAACAATTCAAGATGCAAATAATATAGCAAGAAGACTTTGAACATAAAATTCATAAACAAAGGAAAGGTCTACGGTTTTGTGCCAACAATGATTTTATAAATGAATATAAAGATAACTCAACTAGATATAAGCCCGTGTTATATATCTAATTAAGTGCTGTTAGTTATCAATAGTCGCTATCTACAGATAACAAGTTATTAGATATGGTTTTCTTTAAACACCACTTGTTATATACAAATTATATAGTTTTTTCAATCACATAGCTTTGTTATCAAGTTAGTTCTATCCAATCGCATGAAAAAATAACAGAGCTACTTGACATTTTGATCACAAGCTCTTTAGCAGTACAACAGGTGAGTAAAAGTCATACCTTGAGCCATTCTATCCATCGGAACACAACAACATCTCCATTACTTTCATTAAACAATTTTCCAAGTTCAACGTTCAGCCATTCTCGTGTGCTCTCTTGCAGCCATGGAGCACCTAACTCTGTGATAGGTGGAGAAGAAGATGGATACAGCTCAGGGAAATATGCAGTCAAATGTAAACCCAGATCAAAATCACCATTTTCCTCCAAAGGAAGCACATTCACCTGCAAAGAAAAAGCAAAAGCACATCAAGACAAAAGAGCAATAATCATAAACTTTTACTGCTATGTCATCAGTTGGGTTGTCTAACTGAACCAAAGGCTACCTTACTATAAATGCTACAAAATCTAGTATAATGACCTTAAAAAACTGAGCCCAAGTTCACTGAATCCCATCATTTTGGATTATTGAATATTAATAATTAATACTAGAAATAATGACACATATGAACAAATTAGATATTAGCTGAAAAATACATAATCAGAACTGAACACCATGCAGATTTTGGACTGTATGTGCTGGTTAAAGCCAAGGATTAGTGAGCCATCCCTAAATAAGGAGTACCATACCTTGAGGGTTCAATAGAAATTCTCATACAGTCCAATGTAGATGTCTTAAGTAAATTAAATAATTAACACTTAATTTATTGAGGCAGTTTATATGTATTGTGCTTTGCCATACATGAAAGAAACAGAAAAGACAATCCTTAACATAGGCATCAAAGCAAAGAAAATTCCTCCACCTAACCCACCACTCCCAAGAACACAATGGCAAAGAAATTGTTAGAATTAATCTTTATTTATGGGAAGATTATTTATTTATTTGTATTATTTAAATACTTGTAGGAATATTCCTAAGGAATCCGTACAAGTCTTTTGTCTTATTTGAGTATTCTCACATGTGTGTGAGGATGACTGATCTTTATAATTCCTTTTTGGAGGAATATTTAAGGCTTAGGTGTAGCCTCCTCCTTATGAGGATTTTGACACCTTGCACACACATAGAACAAAAGGTGGCATGCATAGACATGGGAGTTACTTATGTGACTCCATTCTCACCTCTATTTATTTGAGGTGCTTCTCTCATTCTTCATATGAAGCATTATATGCTTGACCTCTCTCTCTCATTCTCTCTTTGTAATTTTTTTAGGCTTTAATAATATTGGGGGTTTTTTCTTTGTTTTTCCCCCCTTACAAAATCTTGTGTCTTCTCTTGGATATTTGGTGTGCATGCTCTTGGTGCTCTTGGTTTTCATCTTGATGGTAATATTGTTCTTCAAACAATTGCTCTTGGATTAGTACTTTCCTTTCATTTCATTTATTATTACTTTCAGATACAGAAGAAATTGCAAATCTTATAGTAAAGTCTTCCATATCTGTAAACACTACCATATGAGCATCAATTTCAAAATTGAGAATTTGGTATTAAACTATGGAAGATAGTATTAAACTATTGAACCAAATTGTTGGAAATTGTATTGATGTCAAAATGAATAAGGTTCCATACAGAGGATAACAAAAAGCAATCAGAAAACATGAGGAAGAGAAGAAAGAACAGAAGATTTTCACAAAGAGATCAAAAGGAGGATGGTCTTCTTCATTCAACAAGCAAGATATAGAGAAAGCAAGTCACCCAAGTAATTTAGAAGTCAAGGGATGAAGAAGTTATAGAAAGAAGAGTATTAGAGCAAGGGGGAGCATAAAAGAATTTTTAACAGGGGGAGAAATACAGTCTCATTCCATTGGATAAGAATGGATGTCTTCTATGATCCAATTGTAGATAGATGCTTCCTAAACTTCCCTCTGCCATTGATGTCAAAGGAGGAGAGATAGAGTAAGGGGGAGCAATGCAAAAAGAAAATGTTTTTGTTGCCATCAATGACAAAAGGGGAGATTGTTGGAAATTTGTCATTGATGTCAAGTAAAGCTGGAGATTGTTTAGATCAGATCATTATAGCCTTGAAGAGATTCATAGATAGAGAAATGAAGATCCATTTGTATCAACCATGTTTAATTGCTGCATATCAAACCAAGTTAATTTGAAGACATCAGATTGATCAATTATGGACAAAAGGAACCAATGTCAACAAGCTAAATTAGTGAATTAATTATCAGCAGATTGTCTGTCAAATATATGTTATTAACAAATCAAGTAATCATGAAAAGTCATCTAAAGTTAAACCAAAGGTAGAAAGCAGCGATCCTTGTTTTAAAGAGAAACATTTAAAATAAATAAACAACAGGAAAAGACGAAGTCATATCAAGACAAAACAAAGAAAGAGACAAAAGTCAGAAAAAGGCAAAATGAAAAGGCACGATCTATCAAATGGAGTGATTATTTTTAAAAAGTCAAAAGCCTTTTGAAGTTCAACAATTCCTCAAGAGATACGATCCTTTGTGAATAAAGCAACTTCAGATTTGTAAAATTAATTAAATCAAAAAAATACGATTCACCTGGGAGGAGAAACATTTTAATGAATAAGACAAACAGAATAAGACAAAACCTAATAAGACAAATTTGTGTCAGGAAAAGATAGTGATTTAATAAAATACAACAATTCATAAAAGAAGTCCGCCTCATTCAAATGGTGTGATGCATACTTAGTCAAGAGGTGCGATTCATCAAAAGCAAGAAAAACAAAAACATATGAAGTGGTGCGATTAATTTTTAAGGCAAACAATAAAAAGTCCGATTAATTAAAAATTATGGAGACATAATACTTTGCAAGAGGTGCAATCTTCAAATTCAAAAGACAAAGACATGTTTTACAAAGGTTGCAATGCTTGAGAAATATATATATGATTCAAATTCAGATTTGAAAGATAGAATGTAGAGAACAAAGTTAATATCCAGAAAACATATTCAAATATGCATATGAAGGTGTGGATGTGAATTAAAAGATTTATGATGCATACAACAGCCAGAAGACCTGAAAAAGCAGATTTTTTGAGAAAGAGATGTACAGAAGTAAAGCACATTGGAGAGAACAATTAAGCTAATCTATGAGCAGATTTGTAAAATCTTTATGAACAGATCCATGAAGAGTTCATAAGCAAATTATGAGGAGATTGTGAGTGAGTTTATAGAGATTTATTTGCAGTCTTATAAGAAGATTATGAGAAGATTATTTGCAGATTTATAAGGAGATAGAAATCTGTTTTATGGGAAACATCATCATCAAGAAGATCTTTATGGATGAATAAAAGGAGTTTTTGATCAGATACAAAGCAGGATTATAAACAGATTTGAAGGAGATATTTGAGAATAATTGTCCATCATCCATTGAAGAAGCAACATTAAAGGTGGAATTTTGTTCTTGATGTTATTATCTTTTGCTAAGTTGGTGCTTGGCAAGTGGGGTTGGTGCCTCCAGTAGGTTGGTGCCTACAAATTGAGGGAGTTGGTGCTTCCTGTAGGTTGGTGCCCACAAAACTAGTTAGAGGTTGGTGCCTACAACCATTGTAATTCACATAAATATATAAAGTACATAAGTACATTATTTGTACCATAGTTTTCTCCCGCAAGGTTTTCCACGTAAATATCGATGTTATTGTGTTCTTCTCATGTGCATAATTATTGATGTTGAACGAATGGTGTTATAGTGATTGGTAAAAGTTACGTTATACTAATTCACCGCCCTCACCCCTCTCAATATAACTATGTGCTCATCACAAATCACATGTCAAATTCCATCTCTAAAATATCTTTAGCAGAAAGATAGCAAATGAATTTCTAATTATTGGAAAAAAACATTGGATCAACTTGCATGCACTTGACAAATTTAGCCTGCCAAAAATTTACAAATTCGGCCTTTCAAAAGACTTACAAAATAGGTTCACTTTCTACCCCAGCCTTCACTTTAAAATTGTATAAATTTGTGTATGGGTATTTACAACAACTATTTTCAACTACACACCAATTAGTCCGCAATTTAATGGAAAATGTGTAGAATAAGCCTTCAATACTCTTTTTGGTTCAACCAACAACGGAAATAATAAAACTAACCTAGAATTGTATAATGAAATGGTATGCTTAGCTTACCCTCAATAGCTCCAATTTTGCAAATGACCTAAATATGCCTTGCAACATGTGTTGGTTGGTGATGAACATCTAGATCTCACCAACCTCTACATACAACTCTTTGATCCAATAAATTTCATTCGCAATCTTTTGTAGCATAGTATTGACAAAGTGGACTACAAAAGGTGTCCAAAAGATGCATGAATAGCATTCCTCAACCAAGAACACAGTAGCTCTACAATTCTTACCATTGTCCATTATGACTTGAACAACATTCCCTCACTGGTTGTGATGAAGATGTTAGTAGTAAATTGGCCAGCCTTCACCTCCCCCTCACAATCCATGGTTGTCAAAAACATTGCCCCTTTAGAGAACACTACTACGATATTGATTAAGGGCTAATTTTTAAAATCTTTCCATCCATCGAAAACAAATTTGACCTCCTTTCCCAATAAGGTGTCACACACCTTCTCATAACCTGAGCCCTTGTGCCTTTTTGGAGCCTCTATTAATTTTTTTAACCATTTCTTGCCAGTATGGTCAATCAACAACATTGAAAGACAACACATTAACATAAATACATCTTGCTATGTGTTGATCATCAATGTCTCAAGTCTCACTTTGAAATTGTTGGAATAAGTTTGTCATTGATGTCAAGGTTGAGCTACCAGGTTGCCTGCTCGAGCTGCTTGAGGTGCTTGACCTGCTTGACCTGTCTAGTGGTTGCTTCAGATGGTTGGGTGTGTGCTTAAGCTGTTTTCCAGCCTACTTGTCAACATTTATACCATATCAACATATTTTGTCTCTTGGTTGAAAAGTCTTATGACAAGTGGCATGTTGAAAAGTCTAATTTGCCACCTAGCTTTTTGAAAAGTCTTATTTTATTTGGAGACTTATGACTTCATATTTGAGGTGGTTATTTGAAAATTGCTCCTTTGTAATCAATAGCTAGACTAGTGAGGTGTCTCCACTACAATGATTTTAGTTTTCTGAACTGACAAATGACTTGTCTGTATTTGCCACGATTTGCTTTATTCGAGAGTGGCTTCAGGTTTATTAATATGCTTTGGTGGAGACGTTTTCTTTTAGAGCCTTATTGTTGTTATCACCTGAAGTTGCACCCTTGTTGAACCTGATGTTCAACACCTCAGTGTAACATGGGAAGACCTCTAAAGCTAAGGGTCACTTGTGAACAGAGGTCAACCTCCGGAGAAGGCCGGCTTCCTTTGGTGTCACCTA
Source organism: Sequoia sempervirens (assembly GCA_007258455.2). Classification (NCBI taxonomy): domain Eukaryota; kingdom Viridiplantae; phylum Streptophyta; class Pinopsida; order Cupressales; family Cupressaceae; genus Sequoia; species Sequoia sempervirens. The sequence goes on from VDFB02366506.1 coordinate 19,281, forward strand.
ACTACTGATCTTGTAAGGAAAAGGGAGAAAGAAAATGCATAAAAATAAAACTGAATACTATGGTGATACACCGAATTGATAAGAGATCATGAAATGAAAACAAGATGAACATACATTGGAAAACTAATGGTAGCTATTTCACTTACTCAACATAACCACTTTAGACTTATGCATCATTCTTAAAAGGCTTGATCTACATATATATCTTAAGAAGGAAAGATGAATTTCACAGCTTTAAGGTATGAATGCAGACTTAGAAAACACAGTTGAAAACTTGCATAATCTAAAAATACAAAAATGAGAGTAGTCTAAACATTAACACTGCTTCCAAGGTAAACTTTGTGTTTTATATTCCAAAATCGAAATGAGTTACAAAGCATACATCAGATGAGAAAGGATTGTTAAAAATCACTGACTCCTGAGAATGCATAATCCGAACTCCTTTACAAGAGGAAAAAATGCCCTATATACAAAAGATGTCAGCCCCTAGGGCTTACAAAAAATATCAATCTTCAGAAAGATCTGCCCTTAGATTTTTTCCAATGAAGTTAATGCTACCTCTATGTGTACCCCCGTTGTCCATGTCGGTGAAGAGTTGCTCCAAGAATGGCCTCCTTGATCTTTTGCAACTACCGCATTCACTTCTGGTCTTCGTGTCCACCTTCTAACCTCCCTGTCGAGCTGCTTTGAATGCTTTTGAGCTCAGAGCAGATCCAAGTCGCTTTCATTCTGTTGATCTTCTTCGCAGGGGGGAGTCAAACAGTCAAACGGCTCATGGTGCGTCCTTAGCTCCCTCTGATTGGTCGAACTTGTGCCACGTAGATTTCTAGACAGTCAGAGGTCCTTCACACAGAATCGCATGTCGGTTAGACACTAATCATGTCTCCCCGATGCAATTAGACTCTTCAACGGTTATCGGCATAGCTCATGACGATCGGCAAGACCACATAGCGAGTTCAAACGTCACGCCTATGTCAAAAATTGTCGCCCAGACTATCTCTATCGGCCAGACATCATGTCGAAGTCAACTCCGCGGCCAAGAGTCTTACCGATTCCAAATGTCCATTCGGCGAGACCCTATCAGGTCGGCAAGACCTCACGCCGAAGGCATTCCGCTTTCCCCAAGCTCCAATCATTTCTTTCGATGAGACTCCCATGTTTCAGTGAGACATTATGCCAAAGGAAATCCCCTTCGGCGAGACTTCATTCGGTTGCCAAGACGTTACAGCGAGGCCCACCTTTCTCCGCAATGACATTTCTTTTCGCCGAGACCTCCATTTCGGCAAGACCTTATGCCGAAGGAAAAATCCTTCGGTGAGCTCATTTCACCATCTGTCGGCAGGACCCTAGCGGGTCGGGAAGACTTTAGGCCGAACTCGCAGCCTTTCGGCGAGACCTCACTCTGTCGCCAAGACATCTCCCCGAGCTCAACACTACGCCGAGGGCTCCATTCTTTCGGTGAAACTTCATTTGATCGGCAGGACTTCATAGCGAACAAGGGTTCTTTTCCCCGATGACAATCCCTTTTCGGCGAGCTAGCCTTGTGCACAACAGTCGGTGTGACTTCTTTCCAGCGGAGAGATACATAAACTCCTAGCGACTGAAATGTCTGGGCGACCGGTGTATTTCAAATGAATAGAACCATATTGTCAGTCGGCAAGACATCAAGCTAGTCTCAGCGACTTTCTTCATCAGGAGTTTTATGCCAAATCTGACTGAGACAGGCTTCCCAATAGACTTCCTTGTAAAATAGCATCAGATGTATGATTTAATCCTGCACAAAAATGTCCCCATTTGGCCTTCATGAACACCTGAAACATAAGTTGCCCTGCCTGATTGAGCCCCGCGGTAAAAATGGAGTAACAATTGTATCGAAGGTCTTTGTTCCTTGAGGCAGAATATTTAAAGGGCAATATTTTTTTTGGAATGGAGTGCTGGAAACGTGGATTTTAATTTCTAGCATCTCTTTTTGGTTGAGACTGCTTCTTAATATTTAGTCAACTTCTATACTTGGGCAGCAATGTCTTACCTTGCTGACTGGACGGCTTTCATAAAGGCTTAGTTCTTTATGAGATGTCAAGCACAAAATTTTCAACGGCTTGTTAACTATTGAAGACGGCTTCATCAATCTTTTTAATTTCTGATGAAAATATATATATATGAGGCGACTTTGTTTCCATTCACTTATGACAAAATTATTTTTTAAGGGCGGCTAAATCCAGAGGAATCGCTTAGGAATTATTGCTTTGGAGAAGACATGCATGAAGGTTATCGGGTTTCTCATCATATATGATTGCATATTCTTTAAGGAGGTTGGCTTATTTATTTTGTAACATTAAGAGGCGTAATTTCATTTGTAGAATCTCTATATGAGGCCGCTCATTATCTCCTGTTATTGGCAACGTTCTTTTCTTGGAGGCAGTTACCATTTGAAGACATTTTTGATTAAGTATAAATGTTCTGATGTTTTTTTTGGAGACTATTTTTTAATTCATTCTTAAAGATTCTCTTATGGTGTCTAAAGAATTTGTATATGGTCTTTATTTTCTGGCGCCCAATATAGTTTTGGCAATAGCTTGTTTACTATTTTTGACGACTTCCTTTGTAATGGTCGGTTTTGGATGACCTTTTTTGGGGACTATGAATTTAAGATGTTTTCTATCCTAGGAGCTCCTTTATTTGGTGTATGGTGTGATAAGCTTAGTGAGGTATTGTGCCTCATTATTTCTACCATTGTGCTTCTATGTAGCGGTTATCACTTGAACAGAGGAGTTTTTTGTCTTGTCACGATGTCTCTATGACTTGGTGAGGTTGTATTATTTGTTGGGAGTGTGAAAAAATCGATGCCTTTGCTATTACTAGAATGCAACAAATTTGTCAAGATGTATGAAAGATAAAGAAGTCGTGACTTCATGATTCGGATTTTTGAGGAGATTTTATGTGTTGACTATCTGAAGATTTCATCATGTATTAAAATCGACTTCATCTCTCATTGAAAAAAAATAGGGCTCAGATGTAATTTGGTGTTGAGGTTATTATATGTCTCTGAAAAGGAATAGGAAAAGGTTTGCAGGATGTTCAACTAGAGTTCTCTATTGTGCTTATCTTAATGTTGTTGGAGTAATATTTATAAAAAGGCTGAGTAAGATGGTACAACCTGAGTAGTTGAGCACTGTGATACTGTCAGATGAGTGGTGCAGGGCAAATAGTTTATGGGAGAAAAAGTTAATGCCAGGTCTCTATGATATTTTCAGATTTTATTTGGCCTTCTGTTGATTCAAGCCTTTGATGAGGAGAAGAGTTATGAGCTGAGTGTGTTGTTATGCTAGAGGAAGTTGTTTTGATTTGAGGGAAGTATGGAAATCTGAGTTCTTTGAATTAATAGGGGTTTTACATATGTGGGTTGAGATTTTGTAGAAACCCTAGTTTCCCCCTGTTTCCGGATCTGACTGTTTTTCTGAATGTTTTGTGTATTTTTGGTTTTTTGACTGTTTTTGGTTTTTTTGCAAGAATAATGAAAGAATGCGATTTTGCTAGAAATTGGAAATAAATTCAAATAAAATAATATTTCTCTGTAAGTGATAGATTCTATTGATATTCCTTATACCAGATCATTTATTCAACTTCTGGAACTAATACAAATAAGATCCACATACATGCAAATAAAAAGGCAATGATCTTTCAATAGAAAAACCTGATTGCAGCAGTCTGATTTTATGCTTGATATGGTACAGCTATCTTATATTCCAGTGTTACGACCCAATTCTGCGTAAATTAAAAACTTTCCAATTCTCACTTAAAACATGTAAAAGTAACATATAACAAAGATAATACAATAAAATTTCTTCCTTTCTTTATTGATAAACACGTACAAGTTACAATATGTTTCCTCATGAATTTCATTTTCATTGCAAATACAAATCAGAGTTAAAAAGTAATACAGTTACATACATAGCTCGTAAGCTTTTGCACAAATATAAGTAAGAAGGTCCAGGAATCCATCCTTTCAAATCTTGGTACATCGGCCGCTCGCTGTGGAGGAGAAACATCACTCGGGCGCTTTTCCGCCAACCACGGACTTATAATGCGGTCCCCCGCACGATCATTTTGCAATGAACGGCCCTCCCTTCGAAGAAGAGATTGGTAGGGTATCCTTTAACGATTACCAACTGAGCATAGTGCAATGTCCTACTCAACTAGAACCTTGCTATTTCACAATCTCGATCTAGTACTCGGATCACAATGAACTGACAGTGTAATCTCAACTATCTCACATCTAGGTGGATGTCGTACCTTTCACTACTTTGGCCAAAGTATTCTCATTCAGTACTTCGAATGAAGGTCATCTATCATAAACACTACTCAAGGACGATTTGACTTGAGGCTTCCTTACTCTACGCATAGGTTTTGTCCTTCAATGGATGAAACCGTCATCCCAGACATCCTACAACCATACTAACTTAATGGAGATGAACAGTCTACAAGTGTCTTTATTTTATTCCTCCTATTAAGGAAATCTTTTTCCTAGAAGTACTTCGCTTACTTAGTTATCTAATAGCCTAAGCTAAAAGACCATACTTGTTTCGACCTTCATTTCGATCCTAGTAGTAAATAAGTATATCTACGTATTCTCCATATAGAGATCATACAAAGTTTGCAAAAACAATCAAATGCTTATAAACTCTTCTCTAAATAATGCAGATTAAGTAAAGCCACCCTTGAGCTCTTTAATCATTTGATTCCCTTTTCACTACCCCCATAATCTAAAATTCTTATACATTTGCCTTTAAATGAAATGCACAAAGAGAGTTTGCCCAGTCAGTTCTCAATTAATTTTGACCTATTTGAAATCTCAAACACACAACAAGGAAAAATGCAGCCTTTCAACAAGAATTACAAAGAAATAGAAAATCATGGAAATGATGTTCAAAATACGGTGAACTCAGTTACTCTTTCTGATAGCTTCCAATGGCACTCAGATCACTCTCACATGGCACTCCACTAGAAGATTTTCCGGCCAATGAAACAATTCTCACATAAAATGTCAAAAGGCATGTGCTGCAGTTGCTTGTCAAATCTTGTCCCAGGCTCTCATATACACTCACTCAATATTTAGAAAATGTAGCCAATATGGTAAATGTCTCGGCTCGGGAAAGCGGGTTACAACAATGGCCTAATCACAAACTTCCTACAATTGATATATCAAAGATATTTGGTGATCAATGGAGAAAGTCCGAGTGAATTGGACTTAATGAGAGTGTTATGAAGTCATGATTAAAACAACTACATTTAAGGCATGAATATTGACAAATTTCAATATTTACTCAGTCAAAGTGATACCTGTCATGCATCCAAACCTTTAGTCATGTTCTTTTATGATGAATAGACTCCTATACAGCCAGCAATTCGAAGAATCTTTCAACTTGAAACCAAAATGAAATCTACAGTCACGTTTTTCTGCCAGGCATCAGAATTTTTCATGATATTTTTGCTGCGTTTTAGGTTAAGTCCCAAATCGACCCAGCTCAGTTGTTTGTTGCTATTTTCTGGTTTAAAGCTTTGACATTGTCTTCTTCCATTCCCAGCTGTGCAAGACTCCATATTATTTTCTGGGTAGTGCTAATTTTATATTTTCTTTCATCTACAGTTCGACTTTTAAATTTTCCCTTTGCTTTCGTGTTTTGAAAGGTTTAAAATTATACAAACTATCTTCTAATATTTAGGCTTTCACAGTAATAAATCACGAATTTAATCTTTCCACTAAAAATCTGAATTTAATCCTTTGGTGAAATTGTTTTAATAAAATTTCCTATTTATATATTTTATTTATTATTGTTAATTTAGGCGACAATATTTATTTGTATATAAACGTATTTATATATAAACAAATATTAATTTTAATATTACTACATTTAATTAATAAAATATATAAATATATTATTATTTATACATTTCTTATGTATTGATATTTATATATATAAATATATATATTAATAATCTCCTTATTAATATATATATATATATGTATAAATATATATTTAAATCTTTCTAGACAATAACTCTTGAATATCATTTATCAAGGTATCAGGCCGAATGTGTACGTGTAAACATGTTTACATGTACTCTATGTATATACATATGTATGCGTATATACATGTCGATACATATGTACGAGCATATCCATCTGCTTACGTACATACGTATTGATATGTCTATACATTTAGATATGTGTATACAGTGTATACATGTGTATACATACCTATTCGACCTGTATCACATTCTTTCTTTTACGTTCATTCACAGGGATTCACAGTAAAGTCAGACTAACATTCAATCACATCATATAAAGCATAAGGAAGTGAATCATACTCCTAAGCCTATGGATGACTAACTTATCTGACCTGTTTTTCTATGAACTGTTCATAATGTGTGTGTATGCTCATTTGAGTACTGCATTCACGCTTGCGACCAGAGTTCATCACAAGGTGATATCTCTCACATGCCGGATCAATCTTCTTACCACACACCGTGACATGACATGGCGGGTCCACTTGTGCTCATAACAAAAGCAAAAATACATGAAACATTTCAAAAGTTAGATTATTCATAAATCAATAACCTTCTATTCTCCTTTATGCAATATTTCACCAAGAATAACATCAAATGAAACATCATTCATATTGAAAACAAGGTGCAAGCATCATTAATTCACCTCTAGAATTCATATTTACTCTATCTAGTGATGGTAAATTGTAACGTCACAATCTGGGATGTAACATCGACCTCCCTCGGCGATGCAAGAAGATACCAGGAGCATTGGCGCCACTACTGGTGAAGACTGGGTGCCAAACAAGGAAGCGCCTTTCTCAAGAACAAGAGTACGGCCTATGAAGAGGTACGGCCAGGTACAGCTGGTACGGCTGCAGCAGCAGCAATAAATGTAAAATGTACAGCTCCTTTGATATCAATGTCCAGACTCTGAAATATGGTGCGCATTGGTGTAAATGTGCCTTCTGGAGAAAACCCTCAATCAAAACTCTGTAAATAAATAACCTGTGAAGTTCTATGATCTCCTCTGAATGAAGAAACCCCTTTGCTGGCAATAGATCAAGTGATATCTCACACCCTCTGAACTGCTTTCACTGGAGATGGCTCGTTTGTCACGTTCGAGACTGAAACCCTAAGTTTTTGTGCTCAGACCAAAGTTGATCAATTTTCAATAACTCAATATGCATAATGGCTCGATTTCCAATGCAAATGGCTTATACACTTGAAAAGTGCGAATTCCACAAAAATAGGGAATATTAAAATAGTTCGAACTTTTACTTTTTAATTCTTCAATAGTCTTCAGCCAAATTTTTACAATAAAATATAATCGCCAATCTGGCCCCCTTTCATGATGGGCGACCCCTTTATCAAAATCACTTAAGTTATAATAAAATATTATAACTTTATATTATAATCTCCAAACAATTAATATTTAATTAATTCAATTAAATATTAATATCTCTCTCATTACTCATCCGATGTACGAGCCGTCTGAAGCTGATGATTAATGAAGTGATTCTGAACATAATCCATCCATACTGCTAAAAATAGCAGGGGTCCCACGCTGACTGCCAATAACTGCTAAAAATAGCAACTTATGCAAGAAGTGTCCGAACGAGCCCGAACGAAAGCCAACTGATCAAACTCTGCCAACTGAAGCTGAGCCAAGCTCCAACATGACCCTCTATCC
>VDFB02366507.1:0-17781 GCA_007258455.2 Sequoia sempervirens
ACATCCTTTCTTGGAGACACCCTCTGTCCAAGTAGAAGACCCCATTTCTTCCCACAAAAGAAGACCATTGGATAGGGCATTTCAAAATGAAGCAAGAGACATCGCAGAGGAAAAAATTGCACGTTGCATTTATGCCAATGGTCTTCCTTTCAACTTGGTGAGATCACCATATTGGCGTGATATGGTGGAGGTAATCAATACTACACCTTCTGGTTTCAAAGGTCCTGGGTATGAAAAGGTGTGCACCACCTTATTAGTAAAAGAAAAAAATCATGTGGAGACATCACTCAAACCAATTAGGGATTCTTGGGTTGAAACAGGAATGTCTATTGTTTCTAATGGATGGAAGGATTGCAAAAACCGACCTTTGATAAATGTTATTGCAGTGTCCCCCAAAGGGGCTATGTTTTTGAAGGCAGTTGATTGTGAGGGGAAAATCAAGGATGCAAAATTCATCTCAAAAATCCTCATTGAGTCCATAGAGATGGTGGGTCCTGAAAATGTTGTTCAAGTCATTACAGACAATGCAAAAAATTGCAGGACTATAGGTATTTTGGTTGAGCAAAGGCATGAACTCATTTTTTGGACACCATGCACTATACACTCCCTTAACTTGGTGATGCAAGCAATTGGCACTCAAATAGAATGGGTGAAAGATATATACCAAGAGGTTGAGGAGATCCAAATGTTTGTGACAAACCACCATATGTCACAAAGCATCTTCAGGACTTTCTCGAGATTGGAATTGTTGAAGGTAAATTTAATTTAATTATCAATTATGTAATTTATTTTTTAATTTTATGGATTTATATTTTAATGTGTTATTATTATAAACTTATGTTTTACATAATCCTAGGTTGCCGAGACCCGATTTGCATCACACACAATCCTTTTGAGATGACTTGTGAAGGTGCGAGACGCATTGGGTGCCATGGTTATTAGCAACCAATGGAGTATTTGGAAAACATCAAGTTTAGAGAGGACCCAAAAGGTCAAGTCATTGATCCTAGATGATGATTGGTGGGATCGTGTGGACTATGTCTTGAGATTCACCAAGCCTATCATGAGTATGATCAGGTTTGCTGATACAGATCGACCATGTTTGGGGGAAATCTATGATGGTATTGACTCCATGATAGAAAAAATAAACATGATAATAGCAGAAAAAGAGAATGATCCCCAAGAAACATTTTTTCATAGAGTTGAAAAAATCATTCACCACCGTTGGGACAAGATAAACACACCATTGCATCTCCTTGCATATGCATTATCTCCCAAATACTATAGTTCACAGATACTTGCTTTGCTAGGTAGAACTCCACCATATAGAGATAGTGAAGTTGCTAATGGGTACAAGCGAGCATTCAAAAGACTCTTCGTAGATCTAGAAGTGGTGGAAAATGTTAGGAAGGAATTTAGCTTGTTCATCTCAGGACGAAATCATAGTCTTTGTGCTATTCAAGACCAATACAAAGTAGATGCTCATACACGGTGGTACCTCCATGGGAAAGATTTTATGTTCCTCCAACCTCTTGCAATCAAAATTCTATCACAATTAATTTTTATTTTTAAATTTATTTTTTTTAACATTTGTTTTGTAGACTTTAAGTTTAGTACTTATCATTCTTTAATTTATTTTGCATTTTTTATTTCTAAGTTATTTTGGTTTTCTCTCCAATTTCAATAGGTTGCAAGTTCTTCTTCGGCTGAACGAAATTGGAGTACATACTCCTATATCCACTCAGTGAAGCATAACCGGTTGGCTGCAAAAAAAGCAAAAGACTTGGTTTATGTCCATTCCAACTTGCGTCTTCTATCACATAAGCAAGATGAGTACAAGGATGGTTCAATGAAGAATTAAGACATAGCTCCTAAGTGTGCCAACTTGAATGCATCTATTGCAGGGCTTGCTAGAGTCACTATAGATGATGATGATGATGATGATGTTGAGACTCTTGCACATGATGCACCTACTACAAGTGGCAATGCATTTGCTTGTGGTTCAAATGATGTCAAACCAAATGATGAATTTGATCTAGATCCTTTTGATTGTTGATGAATAATTGTAATGATTTTCATTTGAATCATGACTAGAGAGACATATATGATATTTATTATTAATATAGTATTGGAATTTTGAACTATCAATTGGCATTTATGATTTAACTTTATAGGCTTGTAGTTTATCACTAGCATTGATCAATGATTTTAGATTTAATGATGATTGATGATTGATAAAGTATCATAGTTCATACTATCAAATGTATTTACAATTTTGTATATTTTTAATTCTATATATATATATATATATATATAGGCATACCCAAGGAAAAAATAAAATCGTCATACTGGCGTACCCGTATCTCGTACCCGTGCCCGGTCCCGTACCAAAAACGACAACTTAGGTTATTAATATATATTTAAAGGACTTTATGATAAAGGGGGATATAAGTGGTTTTTAAAAAGACACTTTATATTATAAAGTTGAGCGCCCAATTTGAAGGGGATATAAGGCGGGAATTAAAATTAAATAAAATATAATTCAAAAGCCAACTTGGGCATGGGAGTTTGGGGAAATATAAAAGCCATTTGTGAGCTCATCTGGATCGCATACACAAGTATGCATCTAAAATCCATTTTTTATAATCATGTGGTTGATGCATACTTGTGTATGTGATCTATGTAGCTTCTATTTGATTGGTTTATTGTGTCTTTAAAGTTTATTTATTGAAGAGTGCATAATACAAATTTTAAATCCTTAAAAATGTCTATATTTCATAGTTTTTTCAATTTGTCAAATGTGTATTGAGTGTGTGCATTGAGTCTAAATCCGGGTAAAAAATTATCTTGCTGAGTTTGCGCCAAGTCCAAGTCTTGTAACTATGCGAACATGAGAATGCAGGAGTTGAAAACTATAACAAATCTTGCTACTACATGAACTAATCTCAACACAGTTACTTGCTACAACACTTGTCATCATTGTTCCAAGAAGCAAGACAAGTGTCACAATCCTAGGTATTTGCTTACCATAGGCTGTGAAGTTTGAAAACCTTGGGATGAATTGACTCTAAGACTCTAGGGGCACTGGATGGTGACCAATGTCTCAATCACAGTGCACCACCATTGCAACCCACACAACTACATAATCTTAACTGATCAGTGCAATCATGTCCAATTGAATAATCAGTATCTATCAAATTTCAAAGGAGAGAACAAATCCTAGGGATCATAATGCATTAAAACTGAATCGAAGTCAGACCTCACATTAGATGTTTCTCATGAACAAGTTAATCCTTGCATGTGTGTTAGCCCCAAATAAAGTTAACCATGCGATAAATCAGGGTTAGCCAAGGTAAGTTTAAGTCATTAACCCAAGTAATCAGACTTCACAGATTGAGAATTAAGCAATGAAATGGGTTGGGCAAAGTGTGATTAAATGCATCTCGTTAAATTTTAAAGGCTGTTTACCTATAGATAATAGAAATCTGTCAAAGGAAGCATCATTGAATTAGTGGAAAGTCTAGACTCCAAAGCCATGATCAACCGAAGGAAGTAATAACAACATGATGAGAATGGATAGGTAATAATGATTGAAATATGCTTGAGGAAATTAAAATCAATTGTAATTGATTTCAGGTTAACAGAGATCAGAGTTAGGTCAAAAAAGATGTTCTGATTTTTCTGTAACTTGTTTGGTAATACTGGGAAGGATGTTACATGCTGAGTTTTTTCTCTTTAATTGGTGTACCATGAGAAAACCATGGAGCCTTTTGCAGTGAAATTTTGAATTGGAAAGAATTTGAATATCAACTTTAGCTTTGAACTCATATGAACTAGATGCCTAATTTAGGATTCCCACTGTGTAAGACTGTTATAGCAAGAAGTTGAGCTTACTCATGGTAAGCTTGCGTCCAAAGGACCAAAAGATTCCTTTGGTTTGTGAAATTCATGGGCTATGAAGCTTGGCTAAGATAAGGGTGGTTGTGCACATTCATATGTTTTCCATGAGATTATATTCTATATTTTCCTATGATGAGGGTTGTTGGGCAATTAGGCTTGGCAATATCTGCTTCTGAGCTGAAAATATATCTTGAGTTATTTCCATTTGCATTGGGATTGCATGTGCCATTGAGCATTTGGAGCTACTTATGTCCATATATTTTATCTCATCCAGTTGATTGAGAGGAAGTCCTCAACAAACTCAACGCACCCATTGCAGTTATGGACAAGTATTATATGAAAGTCTGCATCGTTTATTTTGTTTTCTGTGCTTTTCTGATGATCCTAGGAATCTTGTGGTGACAATCTCCATTTATATTATTATTATATATTATCTTGATTTGTCTTCCTGCATTTTTGAACTGGATACCTTAGTAGAGAGCATAATGATATTCATTCAAAATTTCAAGGCATTTTGCAGTTCCGAGCATGCATTGCATCATGGTAAAAGGCTCTCCCCAATCTCCAAGGCAAGAACTGTAAACAGGAGAAACTGTGCCTAAGAAACAGTTCAACGTTGTTACACCTACCCACTTTTATGGATTTGGGAAAATAATATGGGGGAATTATTCGCTTGAGACCGGTTAACAATTTCTGCAAGAAATTTTAAAGATAGTGAATTCTGCTATCATCAGTATATTTTTTATCAACCAAACTGCTAACTAATAACCTTCTCTGTCTCAAACCACTTGGCAAATGATGTCCATCCTGCTTAGGATTTAATTAATATGGATGAGAAGCCAACCATGGTTCAGAAAATCTATGCTGTACTTTGTCATCATGTTTCTTCAATTCTAAAATTGCAGTGCAGGAGAATCTATTCGTAGGCCAGACTTTTCTTGGTATCTTTATTTGTAATGGATGAGAATTGAGAAGGCAACCATGGTTCAGAAAATCTACACGGTGCTTTGTCATGATGTTTCTTCAATTTTAAAATTAGAACACAGGATAATCTATTGGTGAGTCAGACTTCTCTCTCTATCTTAGCATTAATGGGAAAGATATTGAAACTTTCTAAATTACCAAATTCTATAGGTATGTACCTACACGTATTCATTCAGACCATACAAAGAGCTGCTTCACATTTTTCTCATTTTAATTATCAGGTCTAGCAACTAGTTGTGTCATAAGGGCCAACTGAAATTTTAATTCATTGCAAGTAAAACAACAGCCTATGGATGGCTCTACTGGGATGTAGATTGGTCAATAGAAAGCTGAAGACCTCCGGGTTGATGCTCTCTGAAAAAAATGACTAGCAAAGTGTAACAGCTAAAAGTAATGTCTCCCTTTAAAATACAAATTTTAAAGGTAAAACCATGCCTCTTCTTTGAGCTAAAATATTTAATCCTTTAAGAATTTGCTTTCATACTGAGTATCAGATTATCATAGGGGATGTACTTTAAAATCCTACACAATGAGTTGAATGCTCGGGTGTTTAGAACTGCATCAATGCCCACAACTACAAGCATCTTAGGATTATGTTATTTTAGGATAACATTCAAGCTGGTTGCACATAAATTTATCTCTAATTGAAAAGAACAGTATGAGACACAGTTCTGGATATAAAATTACCTGATGTCAGCTTTCAGATCATCTGCATTTTCATATGAACTAATTCGTCTATATACCACCTGTCCAAAAATTTCCAATCTACATTTTAGGGAATTGAATTGGAAAGGTACAGGGGTGAGCATGCTATAGATGGGCCTTTATATAAAAAATGAATATGCAATGGCCAGTCTTGGTCAAAAAGTACCTGTGCAAGGCCAATAAAGCCTATAAGTTGTAGTGTCTTCTCCCACTCTGCAATCATAGAAAAATGGTAGCATTAAGCTTCTAACAGATAGAATTGTAATAATGATTCAAAATCTTTAAGCCAGGAATTCCCAGAGATCCTGATTACTATTTACAACATCATACTCCTACATGATAAGAGTAATCCAAAACTGAAACCATTTTCCAAAAAGATCAATTGCTTACCAAGTAGAGCATTGATGCCTGCAATAAAACCCTGTCCACAATAGGTGTCACACAATTCTCTTAGCGACCTTTGCAAGAAATTAAGTCCTAAAATTACATACATATAGCTGCATGTATCAATACAAGCAAGCACTATAAAAAAGAAAAATTGAAGGGTAATACATTTTTGAGTTTCTCTCTCCATGATAAAAAGGAGAGATGGCATCTCTGCTTCCAAAGAGTAGACATATTTTCAAAAAACCATAATTATAGGCAAGGGATGGCATGCTAAATCTATTTTAAAAGATTCAAGCTCTTCTAACTGCAGAAACAATAATCTCTTGGGAACGTTAAACCATCTAAAGATAAATGAAATTGCAATAAAAAGTATAGTTTGTTGCCTTTCTCGCATTGTCACTGATTATCTGGGCACCTCTTTGTAATACCCCCTTTCTAATGCAAGAGCCAACATCAATTTTTTTAGGATCAACTGTCAAAAACTTGTTAGCTATTTTGAATTGTCAAAATTCTGAAGGTATTCTTGCCAGCATTCAACTCATGTAGTACATATGAGTCATACTCAATCTTGCTTTCACTACTAAGCCTATTGAAGAAGCAAACAACCCTGTACTTTCTCTGTGAAATGTGGTCTAGTTTTGTGGACAGTTCAGAGGGTACATGGGTTAAGTTTCAGTCTATGTTCCACAGCATTTCCAGGGTAGTGACAGCAGGGGACAGGAGGGCATGTGTGCATGTGTGTGTGTGTGTGTGTATGTGTGTGTGTGTACATATACATGTGTATGTATATATATGTACATATACATGTGTATGTATGTATATGTACATATATATGTGTATATACACCTAACGTGACATCAAAATTAAGGTTTAGACATTTATATAAATTATTATGTATCAAATATGATATCTATGCCTCATTTGGGCTATCAATATCAAAATCAGCCTCTAACTCTGAGTCACTCTTTATATCAAGTTGTGACTCATCCAATAAGACCCCAACCCAATACAAAGTTGAGAACACAGTTGATAATTGAAGGCAATGTCAATTGTCAAATAATAAATGGTAAAGATAAATCAAAATAATCTTATATCATAGATCCATTAATGAAAATTGAGATTGACTAGGCAAACCAAAATTGTAAGTGGAATTCAATTACTAGAGATATAATAGAAACAACCTCAAGAAAAAATGTTGTTTCCATCCCATGCAGCCCAAAATATTTTTTTACTTTGTAAAAACAAAGCAGGGATCTAGGAGCAGCACCCTTTGCAAGGTTTGAGGGCAGTACCCTTAGCATGTTCCATATTGTATTACAGTTTGGGGTCAAGCAGCACAGCCCCTGTCACCAAGCCCTAAATAAGGCCTTCACAGCCACATGGACCTTTATAGCATATCATGTTTCATAATTTTACCACTTTTAGCCAAGCTCAAAATCCTACAAAAAACAATAAATTCTTTAATTAAGGTTTCATTGAAGGCATGTGAGAGGTTGTGGGCTCCCCTAACCTTTTGTAATGGGCTTTTCTTTAAATTGACTATTTTTCTTTTAATTTAAAAAAATTAAAATTGATGAAAGTTTGACCACCCCCGAGACAGTTGAGTTACCTCACAAACATTCCCAAGCTGTCTTGAGGACAGCCAAACTTTCCCAAGATACCAAGCCTTGGGGGTTGCTATTTCTAGGATGTGTCCCTAGTTTCCCTATGGGAAAATAACTAGAGGACAAGCCCTACTGCCATGTCGTCTTTGGAATGGCAAGGGGACAAGGATATAGATGCTAAATGGAGGGGTGGAGAACTATTTCTATGTAACAAGTTATAAATAGCATAGTTTAACTACTCGGTGAGTCCTTGCCACTTTTTTAAGTCACGAGTTTTGTTGAGGTTTACTCACTAACTTTTTATAATGAGTTGTCTATGAGTTTTTGTGATTTTTGGGTCAATTACTCAGCAAGTTCATGCCAAAGACTCACATGGTACAGGTGACATGAAAATAATGCAGTAATAATAAAAGAATTAAAAAAATGTGAGTTTTTGGCTTTATAAGCCGTATCTGCCCATGCTAAAAAAGCACACTAGCATTTCAACATCATTGAACAAATTGAAGGACTTTATAGGAGATTCAAAGAGCGATTTTTTTGGAAATTTGGGTTTGCATGTTAGTGGGTTTTTTCCCTTTTCTTTCAAGCATATAAAAGATTTAAGTTGCTAGTACAAGTACAAGATCGGGTTTGGGTTTGAGATTCGAGTACGCCGATATGGCATAAAAAATCTGCGTATGAGTAGGACTATAGTGACTATAAAAAATTTAAAATATATATTATATTTGATACTTGATATTAAAAATAAGTTAAATAACAGAATTGAAAATACATTTCATAATTCATTCAATGTCATATCATATATGATATATCTATACATCAAATCACTACAAAACTTGAAAATGCTAAATATAATCAAAAAATTGTATCTTCCTCTCCATCAAAAGCATCTAGATCTTAGTCAACACTTGGTTCAACTTCATTTGAATGACAAGCAATTGTAGTGCCCCTCCCACTAGCTACATGAACATCATCTATAGGAGACTCACTGTCATCTATACAGACTCTAGCAAGACCTAAAACAGATTCATCCAAGTTGGCACACTCAAGGACTATATCTCAAGTCTTCGTCACCCCTTCCCTCTAGTCAACTTCCTTATGTGATAGGAGGTCCAAGTTAGAATGGACGTAGACCAAATCTTTTACTTTTTTTGCAGCCAACTGGTTGCACTTAATTGAGTACATAAAGGAGTATGTGCTCTGATTCCGTTCGGCAAATGAACTCGCAACCGGTTGAAATTAGAAAGAAAGTCAATACAACTTAGCAATTTGAAAGAATAGTTAGAATGTTAAAAATTAAAAATGCTTACTTGTGATAGAATTTTGATTGCAAGAGGTTGGAAAAAGATATAACTTTGGCTATGGAGGTATCACCATGTACTAATGTATGTCTTGTACTTGTCTCAAATAGCACAAATAATATGATCTAATCACGTGATGAACCTTCTAGATATGAGAAGATTCTTTGAAATGCTTTCTTGTACCCATCAACAACTATGTTGTCTCTATATGGTGCTGTTAAAATAGTTTCATACTATAATAATTGGGAGATAATATATATGCAAGGAAATGCAAGGGCATGGTCATATTACTCCAACAGTCAAAGAATAATTTTTTTCAACCTCAAGAAAAATGTTTCTTCAAGGTCATTATCCTTCTCTATTATTATAGACTTTAATTTTTCTATCATAAAAGTCTATGCCATCATAGATTTCTCCCAAACACTGTCGATTGTATTAGTAAATTTGATCATACTCATGATGGGCTCAATGAAACTCGAGACGTAGTCCACATGAGCCCACCAATCATCATCAAAGATCAATGATTTGACCTTTTGGTCCATCTATGAATTTTATTGCATCCACATAATCCATTGGTTGCTAATGATCATGCCACTCAATACCTCTCACATCTTCACAAGTCATCTCAAAATGATTGTGTACAATGCAAAACAAGGCTCAATAACCTACTGTAGTATAAAAAATGAGTTAATAACAAATTAAAATCTAAATAAATAAATGTCATTTATTAAATTTCAAATAAAAATGGAAATTTCTTATTTTTATCTTCAATAATTCCAAATTGGAGAGAGCCTTGAAAAATGCCTTATAACATGTGATAATTTTTCACAAACATATGGATTTCCTCACCCTTGATGTATATTTTTTACACCCACTCTATCTAAGTGTCAATCTTTTGCATCACCAAGTTGAGGAAGTGGATGGTACATGGTATCGAAAAAATGTGCTTGTACCTTTCCTCAACCAAAGCACTTGCTACCCTACAATTTTTTGCATTGTTCGTATGACGGACAACATTCTCAACACCCACCATCTCTATGGAATCAACAAGGATTTTGGAGTTTGCATTGTTCACTTGCCTTTAACAATCAATTGCCTTCAAAAATGTTGCCCCTTTAGGGGACATTAAATTGACATTTATTAAAGGTCAATTTTTACAATTTTTCCATCCATCAAAAAGGATGGACACTTCTATTTCAACCCATGAATTCCTAAATCATTTTGGTGATGTCTCTAAAAAAATATATATATATTTTGCCAATAAGGTAGTGTGCACCTTCTTATACTCAGGACCTATGTAAGCAAAGGGTGTTTGACTAGACTAGGTTGAAAGGAAAACCATTGGTGTAAATGCAAAAAGCAATGTGTTCATCTGAATTGTCTCTTACCTCATTCTAAAATGTCATTTGTGGGAAGAAATAGAGGGATCTTCTTGGGTAGACAGTGTCTCCAAGAAAGGATGTAGCCAGACACTATTAAGAAAACCCTATAGGTGGCTTCCTTGATCCTTTCCTTGCTAAAATATGAGATTTTATTTTTTCTCTCATTCATAACATCAACTTTTTTTTGTTCTCTAATATATGCCATTATTTGTTCCTTTGGAAACCCCTTCTCATTTGCCACTTGATTAACTCTAATTCATAGGTTGATCATAGCATAGAGATGAGCTTTCACTTGACTACACAAGCTTTTATACTTAATCCCATAGTAACTACAACACCAAAGACAAGCCCCGCCTCCTACAAGTTGTTCAATCACCCTAATATTTCCATAGAGGTGATGCTTGATCACATTTGTGTCTACCTATCTTTGTGGCCTTTGAACTTGAACTAGTTGTTTTTTTAATTGTTATAAAAAAATGTAAAAAAAGTTGGAAATCTAAACCTTACAATACATATAAACATAATAAAAACTAAAAACATTTAAATCTTTTTTTTGGGGGGAAAAATCTTGAAAGAATCTCACAAAATACTTATCTTTGATTGATAAATCTCCTTAGTGCAAGTTAGTTCCTTCCCATAGCTCCTAGCAAATGTCTTTGGCACCTTTGCAATCCTTTGCCTTTCAAAAAAAACCAGCTAGCTTCACAAAAGCAAAAATGGCAAAAGGGGATGATATTGATTGTTTTTGTGAATTGTAATTGTGAAATGAAAGATATTAGTCTTTTAGGGTTGCCATTCACATTTTAAGATTTTGTAGGAATTTAAATGCATTCTTTAAGAAAAAATTGTTGAAAATAAGGACTAGACTTTACGCGCGATTGGAAGCACTTTGGCATGTCACAGGATGGCTAGGGCACACCCTTGCAGCCCCAAGCACCCTATGGGTACATTAATTCTTGTTGTTTTCAATAATGTGATAAAATATTTATAGCATGTTAATTTTTTTTATAACATGTAAAATTTACAAATTTAATTGCATTGAATTCAATTTAGTTAATTTTTTTGCTGATTTACACAAGTTTATGTGAATCAAATTTTTTTCTACATTATGGGTTTACATTTCAAAGAACATTTTACTTTTATCAAATTCATTAATTTGACTGCTATTCAATTACCATATTACTATATTACCTCTCAATTTTTTAAATGCATTTACATGATTTAAAAAAAAATCGTATTCAAATTGATATATTTTTTTAATGTTATTTTTCTATTTTATTGATGTTGTAGGTTAGTGTACAATGGCATCCAACTCTACACCAAATTCAAACTCAACAAGTGAAATTCCCAACTACCCGAAATTCCCACCATTTCTCGTTGTTGCTCCCAACCTACCCTCTTGGATGACCTAGAGCCTCACTAATGATCAGATTTGGCCCTACAACTTGTTGGATCCCAAAACCACTACTCCACTTCCCAGAACAAAAACTCACTCACAAGGCTAGGGTTGTCGTCATACAAGTGAAATCAGCTCATCAACAAATCGTGGAGGTTTGGAGACCAACTCAACGAGAGTGGATTATATCTCCTACACTTTGAACTCAGCTTAGACTCAAAAGGGTATTCCCAGGGGCATACCTTAATAGGTGTTGAAATCACATAAAATGAACAATAATGAATTAATGACAGCCAAACCCAACCTATTAACTTGGCCCCAAAGACATTCACTGAACCAAGTAAAACTAGCTAAATCTAAACCCCTATACAACTTATGCATCTATGCGAGCATAATCCACATGAGATAGATTCATTTAATAACTCTCTCAAAGATATACCCCTGGTTATGATACAAGGTTATGGATGCACAAAACTACTCCTACTCCTATACTACTAATTTATGTTTGTTTTGAATGATTTGAGATTGGTTAGGTGACTAGAGACCAATGCCTATCCATTGGGCTATAGAGTCACAAATAATAGGAAAGTATACAATGAAAGAAACATAGAATAGTCGATTTGGGCACATATGCCATCAAATTACAAGCATTACACAAAGAGCATACTTAGTAATCCAAATCGAATTGCACAAATCCATATGTAACAAACAAATGATAATTACAACGCCTATAATACATTAGAATGCTCTCACATTATCAAGTGTTCATTACATTCATGTCAGCAAGTGTGACAAGAGAAAACCTTTACAATAGTGAAGATTTCCCTAGAGAAATACAAACAACATGGAGACATCCTCTGCACAATACAAGTACACTTTATCCTTCACATGCCTCATGGACTCACTGCGTTTTTACAATTGGACATGGCATGGTTGAAACCCTAGACAAATCCTTGCACTAGCGTAGCCTCCAATCGCCACTAGTAGAACCAACCTCTTTAAAAATGATCAAAAATTGTGCTATAATAGCAGCCAAGTGTAACCCCAATCGCTACATTATAGCAATTTCAAAATCCACAGTCAAAGATCAAATCCCACCCAAAATGAGTGCTCTAGATTGAAAGAGAAGGTTTGCAATTACTTCAGGTGGTTGTGTGAAATAGTGCCATCACCATGAGTAGGTCATAGTTGAAATCAAAATCAATGCATTCAAACCTTTGGTGCCTCTTGCACGTTGAAATGAAGCCTTGCGGGCTTCTGTTCTTCCTCTATTGACGCTTTCATACCAATCAAGAACCTCCACCACTTGCTCATTCATCTCCCTTGTCGACAATTTCACCTCGAAAAAAAACTTGCATACTTTCTCTATCAGGGGTTCCATGGGAACCAAAAACCATTGGTTCCTAGTTCTTATGCAAGCTACAACCACTCATACTTAGCCAATTTTTTTACTCTAATTTTGGGGAACTAACGAAGTACATGGGAGGGGAACACAACAAAGACCACAATACCAATGATGACCCTTATATAAACTTCTCAAATTGATTATTGACAAGGGATCATAGTTCATAGGCACACAAAAGGAAGGGACTTAAGCAAAAAGGGCAATAAAAAATTGAGTCCTAACACATCCATATTTAATTTGATGGTGCCCAAAAATTATTCTATATGTAGATTTGCATGGATCCAAAGGAGGAATGTGGCACTCAACTCATGTCTTATCTATTATTGCAGAGACCGACATCTTGAATGCCATCTCCTGGTCATTGTTGTGGTTTTTTCAAGGTCCTCTTTGTCCTTGCACACAAAATCTCACGTCATTAATTTCAAGGGCATGGTGAGTGAACAAGGAGTGATTTGTGCATTGTTCCTAATGTTCATGGGTCTCAAAGGGGCCTTTTTGATGTGCAACATTTATGACAATGGCAACTAGGATATGGGCGCCCCCTACATAGTAGAGATCACAGATTTTCAGGATTCCTTGGCAGATTTGCACGTTTCCCTCTAGCATGACCTATAGGGGGATATAAAGAACTTCATTTTCATTATTCAAGGATGGGAAAATCAGTTTAAAGAGGAACTAAGAAGAAAACCTTTTCCAAATAGCTAGGGTTTCAGCTCCAAATATATAATGAAATCATTGTGATCTCTGAAGAACAAGTTTAAAGTGTGGAATCAACCTTGATTGAATGTCTCCATTAACACTTTGTTTATTTCTGTATGTATATGTGATCAGTTGGCCATCCAGATGATTGTAAAAATTGCAAAGCTTTTGCATGGTGTCTTTTCACAATAATAAAAGAAATGTTTCAGGTCTATATATGGATAGCTAAGTAGACTCATCTAATATTTGGCAATTTCAATTATTTCTTTGAATGCATGTGTAGAACCTAGTTTGTTTGTGTACTCTAAGGGATATAGCCTTTAGTGAAATCTTCAATAAAGTGTCACTAATATTTCAACCATTATATGTTTTGAATGAATTCATGACATTGTTCCCTTGTTGGAGTTGGCACCAGTCTTCCACTGACTCCCCTTCCTATCACCCCAGCACATTAAAACAATCATAATCATTTTGTTTCAGTTGTATTGTTAGTTTGTCTTGCTTCCATATATGAGTGCATAACAGGAATAGGGGTTGTTACCAATATTTTGCACACTCTACATGATAAGTCTTCTCTGTTATATAAAGGTGCATAGTCTTGCATATCTAAACCAACACATAGGTATATTGTGACACCGATATAGGGATATGCTGTGCAATGGGTATGGTTTGTAGCAAGGTAATTGTCTAATCCTTGTAATATCATACAATTCAGCACTTTCGGAAAAACCCTCTTGGCCTTGTAGAACCAAAAGTGAAGGAGGTCTTAACCACCTCAATAATTGGTCCTACATTGCCCAACCTGAACATAGGATTTCTGATACTCTTCCCAAGTTTGACACCCCTGGCACTTGGGAGACTATTCATCCTTACGGATTTGCGATTCATAGCTTAGATCACCAAAACCTCCTTTTCTTCAACTACAAGCTATGTACATTAGTGATCTAAACAAACCACCCAACAGCCTTAAAAATATAGTTTAACTAACTTTGACTAGGATAGGTTTATATGAAATATTATTTAAACCTAATTTCTATGAACCCACCTTAATAATGATTTATGTCACCGTGTATATTAAATATACTATGGTATAATACAAATTTCCTAACATTCCCCACTTATTACATCAAAGTCCCAAGACTAGGAGAGTATAGTTTTCACATGTAAACTAGGATATACACAGTTCCACACACTTACAATCAGTAGTGGAAATGGCTACATTACACCTCCTTCGCAAGATACAGCCTTTCTCATCTCTTGACCAAGAATAGGGATGCACTCAACTATCCTCTAGAGTTACAAAATAGGGGCACAACTATCCACAACAAGCAATAGTGGGAATGGCCTCACCATGCTTCTTCAATGGGAATGGCCTCAACAGACACATGAACATGGACCCCCTCAATTGTTCATCTTTCAAAATTATGAACATAGACACACACAACTATCCATAATGCCTTGTGACCAGGGACACAACTAGCCACATATGATCAATCAAACTAGGCCTTTACTGATCTTTAGTGCACTTTGTGAGTAGAGACAAACTCAACTACTCACAACATGTGGCATGGACCTCCACTTGAGACATATCTTGGTCTTCGATCAGACTCAACCTTACCAAAAATCTTCTTTCTCTTGAATGGAAATACAGTCTTCATCATTGCCATATTCAGGTTTAAAATATTTTTTAATCTAGTTTGCCACTAAAACATTGAAGTAGTCTCTAAACTGGTAGCAAACTCAAGACTGAGAGTTATCCTCCACCCTCCTGAAATTTACTCAGACTATTCTGGGAGCCTTTTTTCTTGTATTATCACCTTCACGGTTATAGACTTCTCCCCAAAAATCTTGTGTGTGAAGCTATACTAAAAATGCAACCATATACAAAAACTTCCAACTTAAGGGTTTAGACAAATGACTTAAAATGTCTTTTTAAAAGGAAGGCAATTGTATCTTGTGATACATAAGGGCTGAAGAAAAACCCTTTTTCCAGAAGGTTTGCAGTACAGTTTTACACAATTTGGCATGTTTATGTTGGAATTTGCCTTCCTAGATACAAGATTTTAAATCTAATACAATCCTTTGAACAAGAATATGAGATATTGAGGGCAATGTCTATAGTCTATAAACTAAATAAATTTTTGTAATCCCTATTTATTTATATGAGATATGATGTTCCCACAGTCCATAATAGTAATCAAGAGTGCTTTGGGGTGTATAACTATGTGTAATCTATGCTCTCCCAAGTTTCAGGAACAGGGATAGTAGGGGACAGTGGGATGTGTTTCCGGTATGGGGGTACTTTTGGGTCATTTTTTAGGGCACGACTATTAAAAAACAGGGAAATTTTTAAAAACATAGAGAAATTTCAAATATTCATATCATAACATTGATAAAGCATTCATCATAGGCATTGTAGAAGATTAATACATAACATTAGACTTGAATTGAGATTTCACATGAGAATTGACAAACAAATTAACAAAATTCAAATGCTTTCATTGTCAATGTGCATACATATTAAATAAGAATTATAACAAAATGCCCAAAGGCTCCGAGTTTCAACTGTAAAATGACAAAAACATAGAAAATATATGGCTGTCTCTAATCAGCAGATGCAACTGGCAGGTCTGAATCAAATTTGGAGCTCAAGTCTGAGTCACCGTCAGATGCAACAGCGGGGGGAAGTTTCCAAGGAGTCCCCAAAACATTTCTGGGACGGGGACAGGGGTACTAGGGCAGGGGATGCATCCCTAGGGAGCACTGTGTGCAATTTTTTGCTTCAATGTTTCAAATCATACTCCATGATTTGAACAAGATTATGAGATATTAAGGGCAACATCTATAGTCTATAAACTAAATATTTTTTTATAATCCTTATTTATTTATAAGAGATATGATGTTCCCACAGTCCATAATAGTAATCAAGAGTGCTTTGGGGTGTATAACTATGTGTAATTTTTTGCAACAATGTTTCAAATCATATTCCATGATCCATCATTAAGATGAAGAGAATTTCTAGTTTTTGCACCAACATTTTCATTTTATATCATGCCTATTTTCATTCTCTTAATCTTGATGGTGTATCATGTAGCATAATCTGAAATGTTGACGGAAAAACTCGCACATAGTTATACCGAAAGCACTCTTAATTCCTACTTGTTTATTTTTATAAACCCAAAACTATATATATGTTTTTTTTTAAAAACAAATTCAATTTGCCTTAAAAATTAATGGAAATAAACTTCATAAAAAGGCTTACTCTATGTTGCATTGTAGCATCACTTCTGCCCACTAGACCTTGTAATACCTCACAAAAGCACTTTTTCCTACTGTGTTGTGACTGCTCTAAACCTCAGAATCCTTTGTTTATGGTCTGCAGTCTGCACTACTCTCCTGGCATTCAGGAGTCATTCATATCAGCAACTATTCCTATATTTTCCACATCAAACTGCTCTTTTAATTCATACACTCTCTTTTAAACTTTTGTGAGTTTTTATTCTTCTGTGCTAGCTTTCTAGAACATTTTAAATCACTAAATTTCGTTAAAATTTGAAGAAGACGTTGGAGTTTTAGTAATGTGGCCTCAAACAATTATAAAGAGCTACCACAGTGCAAATAATAATTACACCTTTATGACACTTAAAAGAAAAAAATATCTTCTTCTCTCTCACAAATAAAGAAATACCAAACAAAAAAAAAACCTCTTTCTCCGACACTCAAGCTCTTCACTTACAATGCACACAAATGACTATTTGCAATCCAAACACACTCTCAACTCTTAAAAAAACCAATTGTTAATTTGTTACAAACAATTTTAATGCACAAAACAATCATCAATCAGGGAAACCAAATAGTTGGAGCTGCCCCATAGCAATCAAGACACGAAACTTTCTTTCCATCATGCATAGGCTTTGATACTTTAGCTCTCACCTGCTTTGATACCAAATGAAGGATTTTGTAGTTCAAATACGTATCAAAATATTTTATTCATAATATTGAGAGAGACATATACAAT
>VDFB02366508.1:0-46558 GCA_007258455.2 Sequoia sempervirens
TTACACCAAAAACACACTTTTTCGGGCTCAACCAGACCTTATACTCTTCTAGCCTCCTGAAAAATTTGTCTAATACTGAAAGGTGGTCTTTTCTTGTCAATGAATTTTCTGAAAGGTCATCCGCATAGTCCTCCATTAATGTGTGTATCATGTCATGGATTATTGTTGCCATTTCCCTTTGATATGTAGCGCATGTATTTTTAAGACCAAACAACATTACAGTCCAACAGTATGTACCCCAAGGGCATGTAAAAGCAGTTTTGTGTTGGTCTTCAGGGGCAATACAGATCTGATTATAACTAGAGAAACCATCCATAAGGGACAACATCTCATATCGAGCTGTAAGGTCCACAATGATGTCAATGTTTGGCAAAGGAAAATCATCTTTAGGGCATACTTTATTGAGGTCTCAGAAGTCTGTGCATACACAGATTTGTCCAGTGTACTTGGTGACAGGGAAAATGTTGGATATCCATTTTGTATAGTCAATTGACCTAATAAAACCTACATCCAACAATTTTTTGAGTTTAGCTTTAACCAGCAATGCAACTTGCAGGTACATTTTTCTCAGTTTTTGTTTTACTGGCTTGGCATCTGGCAATAATGACAAGTGATGTAATACTAACTCAAGATCTAATCCCAACATGTCAGCATAAGACCATGAGAAGTTTATCTTGAATTCTAAGAGAAACTTTTGAAATTCTGGCTTTTCAATTTCTATCAATGATGCCACAAAGAGAACCATCTTGGGGTCCTCCACAGTAGCTATATTAATGGCTATGGTATCCTCGACAAGAATTGCTGATTTTTCTCTGTCTACGGGGAGAAAGTCCAATCCTCCACCCTTGGGAACCTAAAGGAGGTTTTGACCCTCAGATATGTCCTTTATTTTTACTATTTTTTCGTCAGAAGGTGCCTTTCAGTTTTCACCTAGAGACGTATCATTTTTGTTTTATTTTCATTTTTAATTTTGCGACTAGAGGATGGCATAGTCTCCCCAAAACAAGCAACACAATCCAAGTCAATGGTAAATCTAGCTTTGTGATCCCCATTTGGAATACCTTCACGTAACCCTAGAAATTCTGCTAGAGCCTCATCATTTTGAAAAGTGTCCATTACTAGTGGGCCTTGTTGGTTCTAGTCAATTAGGTCAGGATAAAGTAAGGATATTCCATCATCAACATTTTCAAATTGAGGAGATGACGTGGAGAGCATGTAAATGGACATCGATACATTGAAAATGAAGTTTTCATCATCTGGTTCTATGTCAGATTCTATCCAGTATTCTCCTTCACTTGTTTCATACTCACCAGCGATGTAAGGGACAAAGGGGGTAGCATCAGTGGCAGGGTCAATAGTGGCAAGTGATGGTTTAGGTGATTCCGCATGATGGTCATCAATTTGGGATGACTGGGTAGGTATGTCGGGGCTAGGATGAATGGAAATATAATATGATCTGGATTTGGCATCATTTGGTGTTGTATCAATATTAAACATTTTCTAGAATTGTTCTTCAAACATAGGCTCACCAGGTTCAAGGAATAATTCGTCAAGGCAGAAGTCACTTAAGGATCAATGAGATCCAAATTCCCATTCGTGAGAGTCAGTTTCAGAGGAGGTATCCTTAGTTGTCTCAACACAGTCTGAAGCATACACTAACTCACATGGAAGCACACTGGTACTTGGATCACTAGATTCTTGTGGACCTAACCCTAACCGAAGATGTTTTGGTTTTTTTGAAACTGATAATGGCTCACGCCTTCCATTCTTATCCTTGCCAAGACCACTTTTTCCATCATAGCCTTTGCTTTTATCATGTTGTATCCTTTTCCATATATTGCTATTGGCAAGGGAGTCAAATATTGTGGCTCTTTATAAATCTAGGATAGTATATCATTTGTGTCCTCTCGAGTCATTTTTCCCCACTTTATGAAAACCGTATTTGGAGGAACCCTAAAGATTTCTTTTTCCTATATTCTAAAGCAAGGTTTTCCATAGACCTGGGGAGACTTGGGCATCTTGGTTATGTAGTAGGTTGTATTTAGCTTGTATTCTCCACATCCTTGGTCCTAAATTTGGAAGCTTAGGTTGACGCTTGGGATGATAAATGAAGTGGTAGGTGTTATGGAAGCAGTCATGGTGGTGGAAGAAGTAGAAGTAGATGCAATGGGTGAAGAGGTGGAAGACTTCACGAGTGCTGAGGGGTCAATGAATTTGGAAGACAAGGACATCATAGCTTCCGTATTGATAGGAACTTGACATTCCGATACACCACATAAGTTGGTACAATATTGGAATGGATCTGGGTCTCCATATATAGTAATCTCAGTGCCCTCAAAAGGAAACTTCAAACATTGGTGATACGTGGAGGGGATGGCTTTCAGTGAATGGATCCAAGGTCGACCAAGTAAAATGTTGTATGGGAGGTCCAAATCCAAAACTTGACAAGTGGTGTTGACAATGACTGGCCCAATCTGAATTGGGAGTGTAATTACACCCCGAGAGGAACATTCCTCATCATCATATGCCTTGATAACAATGCTTCTTGTGGAATCTATGCAAGCATCAGAAAAGCCTAATGCCTTGATCAATTTTAAGGAACATATATTCAGTCCCACTTCGCCATCTACTAAGACTCGTCTGACCTTATATTTATGGGCAAGAACTTCAATATGAAGGGCATCATTATGGTTGGATTTGGATGATGAATAGTCTTGGTCAGAAAAGGTGATATGGTGGGGAGTCATGAGATATCCTACCATGGCTTCAAATTGGCTGACAACAATATCTTGGGGAACAGAGGATTCTTGCAATGTTTTATCTAGGATGGACTTATGGGTAGGCGAGATGCATAACAACTCAAGGATGGAGATTTGGGTGGGTGTTTCTCCAAGATGGTCAATAAGATTAAATTTTCCTTTAGGTTGGGACTGCTTGTTTTGTGGACGTGGTTGAGGCTGTAAAGTGGACAGGCCTGCTATTGTTACCTTTGGTCATCTAGGGGGAGGAGGGCTGACTATGGTGACCTTTCTAGCGCGGGTGGTGACATTGCATTTGGGGGCCTTTCTGATGGTGACTATGCAGAAATGCTCATCTGTTGTTCTAATGTGATGTATGATAGGTCCTCCAGAATAATCATATCCAATACGAGCATGGTTGGCGCGATTTTGGTTATTAGGGTTTGATGTAGAAGGGTTTCCTGAACCATGATCCTACAATGGGTTTTTGTGTATTATATGATCTGCATTAGAAGAAAATTTTGGTCCACCAACTTCAACGATACGCTTTTCAATAAGGTCTTGTACCATATTTTTCAATTGTTTACAAGAAGAATTTTTATGTCCTTTTATTCAATGAAAGTCACAAAATGCATTATCATCCCACCAAGATGGTTTAAACTACCCAGGGTCGTATGTTTTGGGGTCCTTAAGTGTGATGACACCATTGTGAAGGAATTTCTTGAGAACTTCTTCAATAGGTTCACCCAAGGGGGTGTATGTCCAACCTCTAGGGAATTGTCTTGGTTGTCTAGGTTGCCTTTGATTTTCATTGTTTTGGTTGCCTTGGTTATCCTGATTTGTTTGGATAACATTAGCAGCATAGGTTTGCGTCATCATCTATGTGTTTTGTGGTTGTGTCCCTTTTAGGGTAATCATTAGACCCATAGTGTTGACAACCTTAGCATCGACTACACCATCATTGGTGACATGTTTGTTCTTAACCTAGAATTTAGTTTTGTCAGTAGAAGGAGGGTTTGCGTTTGTGTTTTTGGGACCATATTTTAGTCTTCCTTCAGCAATGAGGGCTTGTTCGACTTGTACACCTTGTTCAACTAGGTCCGCAAAAGTTGTGCAACAATGAACACGCAAGCCATTTTTCAATGGTCCCATTAACGTTTGTACGAACATGTCAAATTTTTCCTTTTCAGGTATGTCTATATGACAACAACTTGCTAGGCCCCTCCATTTTTAAAAGAATGGTAAAAAGGTTTCACCTAAATCTTCTTGTGTGAGCTAGAATAAGTTGGTAATGGAGGTGTCTGTGTCAATGTTGTTTGTGTAATTTTTCACAAATTTTTCAGCAAGTTCTTTCCATGATTGAATTTTAGGTTGCAGTGTATAGAACCATTCTAGGGCTGGTCCTGCGAGACTTTTAGGAAACAATCACATTAGATATGTGTGCTCATGAGAACTATCCACACAACTTGTTACAAACTCTCTGATGTGGTCAAGTGGATATTTTTTACCCTTGTATTTTTTGAAGTTAGGAGCCACATAACCATGTGGAAATGGTGGCATGTACAAAGTTGTATCAAAAGGATATGAACATAAGTCGTATGGAATTTTCATCTTCTTGTCAGAGGTTTTCATATTTTCCATCTATTTTTGAGGGTCATCCACTCTTGCTAGCAAGGCGTGTACAATGGGATCATTGGTTGCCTGAAAGTACAGTATGTTCTGATTAGGTGTTTGCTGATATTGCCAGTTGTGAGTGGGAATTTTTGTTGAGTATGAATCTGGGACGAGTATGTGGGAATATGTGACCTAGACATGTTTGTCTGTATTTGAGGTCCCTGGCTTGTTTGATGTCCAAAGGTATGCATCTGTTGCGTCATTTGAGTGCCTTGTACATGTTGAAAGAATTTCCCGTGTGGCATGGTAGTGTTAGATCTTTGAAAGTTCCCATATGGTATATGCATATTGTGCCCTTGTCCATGTGGGATGTTCATTTGTAATGATGTGTTAATGTTTTGTTTAGGGCCTTGAATGAAAAAGCATCGTGAGTTTCATCCAGAGGGATTAGATGGGGTTCCACCGTGAGGATGTGATGAAGATGCCCCCATTGTCATAGATAAAGATCCAAACATAAGATTTGAGGAGGTGGTGCCTACTGATGTGGACGCAAAGGTGGCTCCTATCATTTGTGAAGATGATGTGGATGTTGTAGACATGGACTGTGAAAAGGTAGCTCCTATCGTTTGTGAAGATGATGTGGACATTGTAGGAACAGTCATAGTATATGTTCCTCTTGTAGATGTCATGTTGGTTGAAGATGAGGTGTTTTGATTTATGGTGCCACTAGATGTCACATTAATAGTGGTAGTGACAACTTGTGTAGTAACGACAATGTTATTGGTCGAGGTATTGTTCTTGTCATGTTGGGATGTTGTGTTGTGTGTCATATTATTAGGAGAGATACGTTGTATGGTATTAATGTCGAAGCCTTTTGGTAATCTTGTGCCTTTGTCTAAGAGCATAGCGAGGTATCGTTCAGGATCGTTCAAGACCAAGTCTTCCAAACAAAGCGACTTTAGGATTTTGGGTTATTACCTCTAAGTTTTTAGCGTAGACTTGTCCATTTTGGTCTCTTTGTATGAATTGTTCAAAAAGTGGATTTTTAAAGGAAGTTGACATGTTCATGGAAGATTGTGCATTCAAATTGCCAAACGGGTCATCAAAAATCTAGTCATTGGAATTGGTGTTCAAGTTAGTGTTTTTGTCAAAGACTTGTCCAAAGCCTGCTGTTTTTTTTTTCTTTCGTTGAAGTCTTGTTTCTACCATCAAAATAAATTGCTCAAATGAAGATAATGACCATGCGAGTATGACACCAGTCTATGTTTTTTTTCTTTTTGTATGATAAAGGTTGGTGATGCAACGAGATGGTAATGTTTTCCTAAGGAGACACATAATGCCGAAAAGCTAAAGTGACGATGGTGAGAAGGTGAAAAATAAGGACTAAGATGATTATGTTGACCATAGAGGAAACTAATGTAAAGTCTAGGTTCAAAATGATGACTAGGATGAAGAATATTTTTGTATTTTTGGGAATAAAGTATGCAAGGTATAAGCTAAAATGTAATTTGGAGAAAATGATACCTAAACACCCTAAGCTTAGTCTTTGTTTTCGATTTTGGTTACCAAAGGACTTGTTGAAAATGACAAAGTGACAAGGTCAAGATGACTAATGATTTTTCCTAACTAGATTGTTGAGTTAGAAATTCTCACGAAATGGACAATGACTGAAAAAAGGAATGATGATTAAGTCCAAGATAACCTAGTTTCGAAAGCAATTATTTTGCAAATTGTGATGAGGTTAACCTAATCCGAAGTATGCAAAGATGAAAACCTAGGGTCAAGCTAATGCCATAAATTATGACTATGAAGCCTAATGCATGCAACTAAAATTTGAAAGATTAATCCTATGGTCAAGAATACAAACTAATGGTTGAATGATAAAGATTTTGAGGAATTTCAAAGTTGGTTTTTGATAAAGTCCTCTTGTAAAAAGTGTTTGACAATAGGCTGACAGTGTTTAGACTCAGATTCAACTGTGTATCAGGTTTTTGTTTCTGTTAGGAATATGCGTCATTTGAGACCTCAGATACATCGTAGTATTTCGAATGCATTTTGGTTTAAGCGAATGCGGCTCTAAAATTGAAAAATGCGACAGAGTTTGGCAGATGCGGTTCTGTGAGATTCAGATGCATTGCGATGGAATCAAATGTAGTTTTTATGGAATCAAATGCGGTTTAATATAGTGATTGTGCCTCAGGGATTTTCCAATGCATTTTAGGACAGTAGATGCATTTCAATAGTTGTGTCACAGGTTTTAAAAAATTGAGTTTTCTGATGTATTGAGAGAAAATCTGATTTGTGAAAGGTCGAATGTTATGTTCAAAATTGTAAATGTGGTGAATACTATTTGAAAATCCAGCAAGCACTTGACAAGCACAAATTTTAGTGTAAGAAAACACACATGAGACAAGCATGATCCTAGTATACCAAGGGTTTGTATAATTGGTATAGCCCACCGATATACCCCAGATTGGTGTTGAAAACCTCTTCTTCTTGGGAGCAGATAGCTTAGAATATTGGTGGCACAAGCTCCCTTCTTTGCACACACTTCTATAGGCTCACCAATTTTGGATCCTTGGGTAGTCACTTCCCAAGAATTTCTATCTCTACTCAAGGGAGTCAGTAGTGAGTATCTTCAGGCATGATACTGTACCCTCCACTATACCAAGCAATGACTGAAAATGGTTGGCTTTTAAAACAATAGGTGTCTAGTTAGGGCATTCATTCGAGTGGCCACACATGGGGTGAGAGATTAATCACCAATTAGATGGAACTCTAGCCTAAATAGGTTACACTCAATAGGGTTTATGGGAGTACTACTCTGTCTGTGTGACACATCTGCACTCGTGGTACTTAAACTTTCCTCAAGCACCCATTTTATATTCTGGCTGGAAGTGGCTTGGATTTAGCCTGTCATTGGTCAAGCCGTCCCTTAAGGTGAGTAATTTTTCCCTTAAGGCAGGCCCATTTCTAGAAATAATAACTGTTTCTCTTACACCCAAGATCGCCTGAAAGCGAAAGGGGAGAGGATACTTCGATTATTAAGTCTTAAGGGTTTACAAAAAATAAAGTGGATCTAGTTTTCTGATCACCAATTTTTCACAAGGTGAGAGCATAATCACCTACCACTTTCAAGCACAATCAAACACTTGAAAACAAAGGTTCATTTTAGTGCACCAATGGAAATGTTCCTAAACTAAAAATCACAAACAGATTGCTTGAAAGATTAGTCTTTGACAAACGTAGCTACAAAACCAGATGTCAATAGTTTGGATATATGTCTTTGACTTACGAGCACTACAAACCCACATGTTAGTAATTTCACCAAATGTCTTTCACCCATGAAAATTCTAACGCCACACGTTGCAACTAGACATTAGCAACCAAAAAATCCTGCTCTAAAGGATGCAAGAAAAATAGAAAGACTGAAATGATAGAAATACATCAATCTGAAAAGAAAAACTGAATACAGAAACTGAGCAGAAAAATGTGTTATGACAAAGCATATGCATCACAACAGTTTCTATCAGATTTTACCAGCCGAATGCATTGTTCTGCAGACAAATGTGTCAAAATCATGCAAATCCATTATAATACCTGTCAAATGCGTTGCAATTATGTCAAATGTGTCACTGTAGGTCACTAATGCGGTTCGATGTTTCAAATGCGTCATTTGTTTTGTCGTATGCATCGACGCGATGCATTGAATGTGGTTTAGGAGGATTCAAATGCATTGCTTGGAAACCTTTAGCTGCAAAATAGAAACATAAAGTCGTATGAAAAACAAAAAAAATGCACAAAAGGACGTCGGTTTCACCAAATGTATCATTGGAAATTTTATGGTTTATGTATTAGAAGCAATAAAACCAAAATCCAAAGAAGTAATAGAGTGCAAAGGAGAAAATATGAAAATAAATGAAACACCATTACCCCAAATCTTCAATCTCCATGGCTAATCTCCATTACACCTTCTAGCTTGCTACAAATAATGATTTTCCCTCAGATTTATGTGAGAAATCTAAGACTATGCCATGCCCTACACAAGTGTTGAAGGATTTTACTATGAAAAATGACTCTAAAATATGCAAAGTATGAGAGAAAATGACAGTAGAATGAGAGCCAAAATATTCACGTGAATGCTTGACAGAGACAAAATGAATTCGAAATTGCCATTTTATAAGGAAAGGAAATTTTGAATGGACGGATGAGATCGAAAGGAAAATGGATGGACTGGATTGAAAGTTGAGAAAGGATGGCTAAAAAAGGGCAGGGGAATCAAATTAATAAAAATCATTTGACCTCTGCATGCAAAAATGCATCTTTTTGAATTAAAAATCATTTTAATTCAAAAATGGGGAATCAAATGACAACAGTTAATAAATGCCCATCTTTAGCCAAAATAAGAAATTTTGACCATTTTAAATGAGTAATGATTTATTTATTTATTTAAAATGGGGAAAATGACATGTGGCCATAATTAAATAAATTAAAGAATTTATTTAATTAGAAGAGGAAAATGTAAATTATTGATGTATTTAAATAAACAAGCAAGATTTATTTATTTAAATAATCTAGATGAATGAGTGAACATAAATAATTAAATAGATTAGGGAATTTATTTAATTATAATGAGACATTAGATAATTAGCAACACATTTAAATAAGTAAATAAAATTTATTTATTTAAATAATCAGGAAGAATAAAGAGACATGAATTAATTAAATAATTAAAAATTATTTAATTAATAGATGAAAAGTGGACCAAATAACATAATTAAATATTTTAATTATGCTAGGACGAAAGTGGCGATAAATAGAGCTTGCAGGCCTAGGTCAATTTTCAGTGTCTACACAAGTATTTACAAAGGCTAGCTCAAGAGAGCTTAGGTAAGGAAATAAAACTTGAGGTGCTGCCCATTTACAAGCAATAGTACATCTTCACCAGTTAGTGTCTTGAGGCGGAAAGCATTATCTCCTAAAATTTCAGAGATCTTAAAGAGGCCAAGCCAGAGCTTGTCAAATTTTTCATGTCCCCCTTTCTTTTCATGGGCCTTGTCCCAACATAGGACCAAATCAACAATTCTAAAGGCCTTAATTTTGGCTTGTTGGTTGAACCATCTCTTGATCATGCCTTGATGCTTGGAAAAAATTTCAATAGCTCGGTCATAGACTTCTTCTAAGTGGAGCAATTCAGCTAAACGGGCTTCTCGATGATCCCACTCTTCATAAAAGGTGTTGATAAATTGGAGGGTGTGGATTCTTAAGTGCATGGGAAAAATAGGTTCCAAGCCATAGACAAGATGGAATGGTGAATCACCTAGGGAAGCCTTGTGGCGGATACAATCTGCCCAAAGAGCAAAACAAAACTAGGTGTGCCCATCATTGGGTCTCCTATCGAGCAACTTCTTAATTATAGTGATCAAGTTCTTGTTTGTGGATTCAACAAGGCCATTACCTTGAGGGTAGTAATTGGATGAGAACTTAAGGGCAATAAAATAATCAAAGAACTTAATTATGCCTATCCTTGTATTGCACCATTACCTAATTATACTCAGAGTACCTATCCATAAAGGACATCATTTGAGATCCATTGACAACCTGTAGCACCTCATCCAATGAGGGAACTGGATAGTTGTCTTCCTTTGAAGCTCTATTCAGGTTGCAGAAGTCCATGCACAATCTAATTTCTCCATTCTTTTTCTCGACCGAGACCAGATTGGCCACCCATTGGAGTGCCTGACTAGAAATATAATTTTGGTGGACAACTTTTGAACCTTCTTATAGATGATGGGTTCCATTAAATCATTCATGGTGCACTGTCACTGTCGAAAAGGTATTACGTCTGGCTTGAGAGGAATAGTATGTGTGATGATTGATGTCATAGGTCTTTAAATCCTCATAGCTCCAAGTGACTACATCATGCTACTTGCGTAAGGAATCAATGATCCCTTTCTTCTCCTCTAGTGTGCACACCTTTCCAATGAATACATTTTTAACCTCCTCAATTGTGCTAATATTGTGAGTGTCACACTGATTACTGATAAAATTCCTTTTTGATTGCTGATCTTGATCTCTGATATGATCTAAATCAAATATCCACTCAAGCTAAACTATACCCATAGGAATCATGTTTTTCTTAAGGTTGATGACTCCTATATCCAATTTAGCTTCTTCATGCTTGACCTGATAAATGATCTGAGTTGCAAACACATTTGAGCTAGTGATAAAATCTAATATGTGCTTGTCATCATTGAAAACTTGAAAGTTGGTAATTATGTTGTCTGGCACCGACGGGATGGAAGTAAGTTCAACAATTAACTTTTTTAGGCCAGACAATGACAAAGGTTGTAAAGTACTGGCTATCTGGGCTAAGGAATCAATAGTATGATTTTGGGAGTGAGGGATCAGCTGAGTATTGAATGCATCTAAGCTCTTTAAGAGATCCCAAATCCTATTCCTGTAATTTTCTAGCCTTCTATCATGGTAGGAATACAATTTCCTAACCTATTTTACTACTAACTATGAGTCTCCAAATACTTGTAGCATTTTGACCTTCTTCCTTAAATCCATCAAAATACCATGGACTAGCGCTTCATACTCTACTACATTATTCGTATAAGAAAAATTGAATCCTATGAGCAGCGAGGTAGGTATTACCTATAGGGATGATGAGTTCAAACCTAGCTCCTGCTCCTTGCTTGGAATTAGACCCATCGAAGCGCAATGTCCAAAACTTGGAGGTCTCTTTAACTCTAGGGATGATCATACATTCATATTTCCTTGGTTGCGCACTTGCATCTAAATTTTTTGGGGTTGGAACAGACTCAACATTGCTGGTGTTAGGCTGCTCAGTTTAGGGATCCTTCTTTGGCGAAACTTGTCCACTGATATGAGCAACTGCTATCTAACAAAGGAAACATTCAAATTCTGAGTGGGTAGCACTGTGGACCCTACACCAACTGGGTAACATGAGCTCTTGGAAATCCATCCTCGATCCTAGGCTGAGCTGATCTTGCACACATTTTTCAATAAACTCTTGGAATCCATCCAATAGGCCCAAATTGCTATCTTCATTGGATTCTTCATCATTTGACTCAACCAACACCTCGATGCTCTGGGGCGTATAAGTCAAATCAATAAGAGGGATGCATAAAACTAAGGGAACCTCTTCTATCACCTCCTCTTCTTGGATCTCTTGTTCTTCTTGGTAAGACATAGAAGAA
Organism: Sequoia sempervirens; assembly: GCA_007258455.2. Classification (NCBI taxonomy): domain Eukaryota; kingdom Viridiplantae; phylum Streptophyta; class Pinopsida; order Cupressales; family Cupressaceae; genus Sequoia; species Sequoia sempervirens. The sequence goes on from VDFB02366508.1 coordinate 11,579, forward strand.
TAATTACCCAACTCTATTTCAATAAACAACACCTTATTGGTGTTGTTGTAATCTGTGATAATAAATTTCATGCATGGCTCCTGATCGATATGGATCTGATTTTGTAGTACTTTCCATGGTAGTCACACATGGTAGAATTTAGTTGCAACATTCCATTCAATGCCCTAGTGAAGTCCCATCCCAATATTATGTCATACGTGTCTGGGATATCTACCACTTGAATATCAGTAACTTGTTGCACTCTTGGGTCTGCAACAATCTGCATGGGGATTCGATTGATTTCCCCAACCATGTTAACCTTTTTTTTATCTAGTTGGGTCACCTTTCTTTTGGAAGTAGTTGGGACTATTCCTAGAGCCTTGCATACAACAAGCGACATTACATTGGTTGATGCTCCTAAATCGAGCAGGCAATTGTGTAGGTTCTTCCCAAATATTCTGATGGTTGTGAGGAAGGGAGGCATTTCTAGCTTCCACTGGAATAATCCCATGGGTGTATCTACCTGAGCTACCTAGTTTTTATCCTTCTCATTAATCTTTTCTTTGGTTTTTATTTGGATCTTCTCCTTAGCGGGTTGTTTTCCAACTTGCTGATTGGAATGCACATTCGTTTTCTTGCCTAAGATTTCTTGGATTACTGACTCATGTTGTGATTCATCAAAAGAGACTCTCTTGGAACGTATTTCTTGTGTTGACTTGGAAGAATCAGTCCCATTGATCACCCTAAAGAAAGCATTCCTAATTGTAGACTTTGAGTAATTTGAAGGTAGATAAACTTTTTTTAACCTTCTTGAATCCTTCAGCGACATACTCGCCCATTTGCTCAACTTTAGTTTCAAAGGATTTTCCTTGGGAAAAGCTAGCGGACTAGTTTTGCATTTGATTTGGCTGCTTGTTCTTGTTGAGTATTGAGTGGACACATGATGGTAACCTGGATTGTTGATAGCATTGGGATCAGGTGGGGTGTTGAAGTTATTAGGTAGAATAGAGGTCGCGAAAGGCCCTCCCACTTGCCTATTTCTTAAATTATATGGGGTCACTCTTTGGTGAAACATTTGAACTTCATCCTCACATGACTTTTCTTCATCTACTAGACCATGCTCTATTGAAAGTAAAAGTTGAGATAGAGTGTCTCTGTTACTTACCTCTTTTACTTCTTCATCCTTTGTAGCAGTTATCTCCTTTTTAGGTGTGTTTCTTTCACTTCTTAGGAACAAGGGTTGATTGAATAGGAGCATGGACGAATCATACGGTTTTGATGGAATTATGTATTTGTAACCAACACTATCAATGAAATTCTGGACTTCCACTTGAAAGATTTATGCGGTTGTCTGGAACTTAGGAAAAACCAATTCAAAGTGCCTATTTTTTTTATGGATCTGACACCATCCAGACAAAGATACCTTGACTAAGTATACTCCATTGGTTGTCTTCTTTGCGCCCTTAGGTTGATCAAGAGGAGTAGGAACACCTCTGTTGTTTGGTCTTGTATTCCATGTCCTATTCTACTACTGTGAAGGCCCCCTTTCAAAGCCTTGGTTCAAATTTCCTCCTCTTTCGTAGTTTTACTTGGATGAGGTACTCATATTATGGTTATCTCTATTATCCCTATTGAGGTTGGCCTGAATGTTGTGTTGAGAAGCTTGCAACTGGTTGTTCTAATTTCTTAAATGTATTATCTTCATAGACATTTTCCTGATCATCACTGTCGGTTCATTTAGCCTATCCTTCTTTGTATTGCTCATTTGTGATGCCTAGTTCTTGAGGAAAAATGGTTGTACTACTGGATGGCTTTGCTAGATGGGTGGAAATTCTGGCCCTTGCAAATATGCAATCACTTGAGATGGTTGAGGATAGACCTCTTGATGTTGCGGTTGCGAGTAGTGATTTATTGGGGTCACCTGATTCATTGGTGGCCCTAGATGAGAAACCATAGGCAGCTGTAGAACTTGGTTCATAAGAGGTGTCTGATATGTCAAGGCCTGAGTAAGCCCTTGAACTTGCATCAGATGAGCAACCGGTCCCAAAGAAGGCAACAAGCTAGAAATATTCTTCCCCAAGTTAGTGATTTCTATGAACGCCTTAGCATAGGCATCTACCAACCTGGCAAGTGGTAGGCACATTCTTTTTACCAACGGAACGGTGAGGTTATCTAGGGTAGAATAATAAACTGATAGGGTTGAAGCATCATTAAGCACATATGGAGACTATAAGCTCATGTATGCCCAGTGGAACCGATCATTGAAAGAACTGATTGGTTCATTGACCTCCTTGTGAATGGACATGAATTGCTGGTATAACTCAGAAGGACTAACCAGAATCTTGTACATTTGCAAAAATAAAATCTTCATGAGGTTCCAAGTGGTGATAGATCTTGTTGGCAGTTTAATGTACCAATAAAATGCCTCTTCCCCCAAAGAATAAGGGAAGAGTCGGTAAGTTATGTCCTCATGATAGATTTGCATGTCTTTTAATGTTGTTTAGAATATTTTGATATGCTCCTTTGTTGTCCTTTGTGGATCGCGAGGATGAAAATTTGTGCAAAATCCCTCTAGATTCTTAGGCATTTCATGATAATATTTGAAGGATAGCAGAGAAGGATTGTTGCCTAGCCAATCCATGAAGGGAGGTGGAGGTTGTATTTGTTGTGCAATAGTAACTTGGGGCTACGTAGGGGCAGCAATAGTTGGCACTACTCCTTGGACTTGAAAGGATGGGGTAGGGGCAATACCCTAGCTATGGGAAGTGAGCAACTGGAATATAGCTTGGGATGGTTGAGTGGAAGAAGTGGATGTGAGAAAGGAAGGATGAGTATTGTGTGAATGAATGGAGGGAGGAGGTGAGGATGGAGGTGAAGTGGATGGAGAGGATGAGGTGGATGAGGTTGCTTCCCCTCATTTAGCTCTCTTAGCCTTGGTAGGGGGCTGTAACTCTCAAAATTCCCTTGATTTGACATGGATCTCAAAACTCTGTGGAATCTATCAGGGGAGAATGAACCAATTCGATCCATCTTAACACAAGGAACACCCTCCTTCTAGCACCAATTCTGTTGATGGGTTTTTTTGCACTTCTCAACACAAGTAATGCATAAGTGTATCACCTCTCTTGAAAGACAATTTTCTACAAGCAAATTGTAGAAAACTATCCCTAGGTCTCTCAGATGTGAGGTCATGACTTGCTTGGAATATCTTAATTGGTTCATGTGATTTGCTGGTAATCACAGGGAAGCCTTAGGTATGTTAAGTAGGAAGGAGCTTGGTTCCTTAAATGGAGTTCTTAAGGTATTGGAGTTGATGTGCAAGTGATACAAGTTCAAAACAATAGTCTAAAGCTCCACTTTTATCATCAGATTTGGCTTTACAATGATGCCTGAACTTTGCCTAAATTACTATTTCAAAGAAGAGTCAAAAGGGAAGGGGAAGGAGGAAATTCCTAGAACTGCAACTACCAATGAATAGTGAAAATGGAGGATACTACAGTGGAAAACCTTCCTGAAACAAAGTTCCACTTAACCAAATCAGCTAATAATATCATGAAACTAGTGCTATCTTCTAAGGTTTGCAGATTTTCAGCCGTTCATTCACCATAAAACATAAATAAAAGATGAATTTTAAGTGTAGCAATGAATATATGTTTAGAATAGCTTTACACTGCTATTTATCATCAACAAAAAACAAAAAGTATGAACAAGGAGGCATCAACACAACAATATTCTTCAACATCAATGAAAAACATCTACTAATATACTAAAGCATCTTAAATACATAGAACAACAAACTAAATCTACTCAAATCTATCTAATATGAGGAGATGAATCATGAAACATGAAGGAAACTCAAGAATCCACCAAAATAATGAATTTCTATTAGAATTTCAGCAGCATGTCTTTACAACAACTCAACTCTCTTTGAAAATGAGAGGAAACCCCCTATTTATAGTTTTCAAAAAGAAAAATGAATGGTTAAGATTTAATCTCATTGTGTGGCCAAGATTCACTATAAATTAATGTTTCACCTACCCCCAATATTTTACAATTTAAAATAAATCTTTTTTCTTTTTCCTATTTTTTCCTCTAGTGCCTTGGCGCTATAGCACTTTTGTCTTTTAGCTTATTGCCCTTTTGCTGCAGCTACATAGTGAGGAACTCATCATCAATAAAAGGATTTCCTTCATTTTTCTTCATACTGGCGTACCCCACAAACTTGCCTATTAATTCCTAAAGTTTATTCCATTCTATGATGTCGGATTGGAGAACTTGAAAGGTTCATTTCTTGAACTTGATAATGATCAACTCCCAATTCTTTGTACACTTCGGCGTATTCTTGATTACTTATTTATATTGGGCGAAGGCTCAAGTGGAAAAACCTATAAATTTTGGTGTTAGTGAGTCTATAGCCCCATTCTCCATCTTCTTATGAAAATACAACCTTATTTTCTCAAGGTCTAGCTCAATGGCAAGCATGTCATAATTCGTCATGAGCTTCAGATATTCTTCACAATCCCCCAGATATTCCTTGACCCACTTTAGGTCGAGCTCTACTTCATGGAGAACCCGTTCCAAGACTTCTCTTATGTGGTCTAAGCCCATTTTCCATGTCTGGACCAACCAATGATCATCCTTTTCCAAACTTATCTCCTTCTCCCAAGTCTTTCTGAGCATCTTGATGATAGCCTCGAGCTTAGGATATGTAATCCTATATAATTATGGGAAGTCAGTACAAAATTTCTCTGTGCCTTCAAGCTGCTTTTTCACTTCCCAAAACTTATTGGCTATTTTGAAGGTGTGACTAATTCCCATGTCACCATTTTAGATCACTCACCAAAACCAATCTTCATTAGCCTTGGTACAATTCTTTCTTCTCTCAAGTTTGCTTAAGTGATCTTTGGACAATAGTAGTGGTAGGGCCCATGAAGTCATTGGTAGCTCCTCAATAGAAGACCACTATTGAATGTACATGGTAAGGTCCGCCACTTGCGCTTTCAAATCCTCCTTAGAGGATTGATCCTTGTTCATTTGGTGCATGATCATGGCAATGAACCCTTGGAGATGATCGATATTTAGCTCTCTTGTAGCTGTACCCGGGTCAATGGTGGAGATATTATAGCTAACTCCTCCCTTGACCATTATTGGAGTAGCAATTTGTACTGTTCTCGATCCTGATGCATCCATCGTGATGTGGGATCGGACCCTCAACTTCTTTTCCTTCTTTGCTCCTATTTGAGCTCGTGCTAGGATAGCTTCTAGCCTTTCCTTCACATCCATGAGAGAGGGGGTCTTCTTATGTACTTTTTTCTCCAACCACTTAGGCATCTGAGATCCACATTTTGGTAATTCATGATCACCTTCCTCTCTTTGAGCATGTTGGACTACCCTTTCCTCATGGTCTAGAGCTTCCTTCTCTATTTTCTCCTCTTCTTCTTCATTTAAGTCTCAAATAAATAGGGTCTTTCCTTCTTGTGACCCAGTAGTAGCTATGTTTTCTTTGGGGCTATCTTCCCCTTCAAATACTTTTTCTTCTTCTTTCCCGAGCTTTGTATGATGTTCTTCCTTAGGGCTTCTTTTCATTTCAGCCTCTTCTTCAGGCTTATCTTCTTTTTAGCTTCATCTTCTTTCTTCCCTTCTTCCCCTGCGAGAGGTACTTCTTCTTGATTGGGGCCTTCATCTTGTCCCTTTTTTGGAGGCTCTGTAGATACCTCCATGTCTTCATCCATTTCTTTCTTTTCCTTGGAAGACTATCTTTCAACTTCTTCTCTGACGTCTTTGAGTTGTTTGGACAACTCTTCCTCGAGTTATTGGTCGGAGGACTCTACTATGTACTTGGCACCGGGGTCTTTGACATCTTCCCCTAAGGAATATGACCTTTCTTCTTCATAGACTACCTCATCGATGACCAAGTTTTGATGTTAACTATGCTCATGATAGTCACCCTTGAATGGATTCTCAGGTTTATCATCTCCCTCTTTGGCTACCTCTCTCTCTTGTCTCTCCATCTCTTCCACTATTTGCATGGTCGCCACCATTTTTGGTGGTTCTGATAGAGGAGGGATAGGGAGATAACAATAACTTGAGATAGAGTAGCTTGTATTGTAGGGTTCATCAATACTCTAGAGAGCTCCATAGGTATGTTCTGCATATGTTGGGAAAAGGCCTCCAAAAGATTGATAGTGGTCATTGTAATCGTGGATGCTAAAGGAATTGAAGTTGATGGAGACATTGAGGAGGATGAGAGTGGGGAGGTTGTGGCAGAGGAGGAATCTTGTACCATAATGGGTGCAATTGGTGAGGTGGAGGCAAGGTGAACCGAGATGTCCATCGTGGGTGGAGATGAAGTGACCAATGCTTTAGATGATAGAGGAGGAGTAATAGCAGTGGAAACAACAGTTATAAAAATTGCATGGGTGTTAGGTGGTGACTTAGGTTGCTCGACCTCCTCTTCTTCTCCCTCATGTAGTGGATCCTCTTGGATTGTAGGAATCTCATAGAATCTACCTGAATTCTTTTCTTTCTTCAAAGTCTCACCCTCTGAAGCCTTCCTCGAATATACTTTATTCTTTGGTTGGAAGTCTAATACCTCCTTTCTTTTCCTTGACCTAGTGGTAGGAGGATATTTTGGAGCCTCTTAAGTTGGGGCAGCAGTAGTCCCATTGTCTATTTTTCTTTCAAGCTCATCTTCGAGCTCATCATAGGTCAAAGTGGCTCCTTGGAGCTTCAATTAGGCAATCTGTGCATCAATCCATTGCCTTGTTCTATGCTGTATTGGCTTCATTAGGATATTGAGGTCATTAACCTCTTCTTTGTTCTAGTCTAGTAGGGGAAACGATAGGTTGGCGACAACATCAAACCTCAAATCAATGACAATGTTTCAATCTTCTACGATCTGATTTGACACTGAGAACAGTTTGAATATCTTGATGAAGTAAGTATTCATGCACATATAGTGCTTCATACACACCTCCTTGTCATCCCAATAGTTAGCCAAAAATTCTTCAATATTGTGCAAATGGGCATATTCCTTCCCAATGAACTTCTTCAACATGTTGTATGGGTCCATCCTTGGTCGAGGAGTGTGGAGGCCTAGATTGTAATTGATGATTTCCTTCTCTGAATATTCAGGACATTGGGCAGCTAGGAGGGCATACATTCCATGCCCAAATGTGAGAGGATATGGTATCACTGCCTGGTGTTTTCCAGCAAGGACAATATGTGCATTTTGCAGCTACCTTGAGACTTCTAGAAAAATTAGTTGGTCATTTGGATACCGGGGCAACTTGTATGGCCTCTCATGGAAGCCTTTAGTTCATATGTGCATGAATTTTGGGAACTATATGAATAGAAATCCAAACCTATGAATGAATGCACGAGCGTTGTGTGTGACTCTCCTCTTGAATTCCCCTCCGAGAAGTGTGATGATGTGCCCAATAAAGGTATTGTTTACCCTGTAATAGTCCTTTTTGAAAATTTGGTATTATAGCTTTGGATTCCTGTCATATACTTTTAGCTCTCTCCTTGGAGTTGGGCTATGTGTGACAAATAAACCTCTATATGGAAATGGATCAGCCAACAAATAGACCAAATAAGAGGTCATATAAAACTGGGAGGTGTTATTGACCGTGAGGAACAACTCATGCAAGTTGTTGCTAATCATTCCTACCCAATGAAACTTGGTTTTTCCTCAGATCATCTCATCTATGAAGTAGAACAAAAAATCTTGGAAGTAGGCGGTAGTTGGGGTACCCATGAATTTGCTTAGCAAAGTCACTAATTCATGGTAATCTTCATAAAAATCACTCCTAAACAATTCTTGAGGCACCTTGTTTGCGTTGCCTCTCTTCTCCTTTAACCAATATTGGTTAATCAACTTTTTGAATTTTAGGGGATCTACCTTCCATGTGATAGCCAAAGTTAACTTCTATGTTTAATACATTCGGATCTATGCGAGACTTGCAAGCAGGAGGGATCGCCCAATGTTAACTTCTATGTTTAATACATTGAGATGGATGTGAATGAGGATCATCAGGATTCTGCTAGGTGATAGCCGTTTGGAGATGATAGAGATGGGACAGTGACCCGCAGATGAAAGCCTACACTAGCGAGCCCGCATGAAGCACTGACATGCATATATTTACTTGAGGAGAATCAAATGGCCATGGAGGGATCAGACTCCGCAAGTTAGACGATAGGTTAGTTCCATTCATTAGTATTTAGTCTTTCATGGGGGTTGCAGTTGGGAAGCCGAAAAATCTATTGAGGAATGGTTGTTCTCAAATGGAGGTGGTAAGGTGACATCCTACAGATAGCAACCTGCAATGCGATATCCATGGGCCAAAAGGCCAGCTCAGGGTTAGCTTCAACATTTAAGTCCCTCTGAAAGATGTGGGCAGAAACCCACAGGTGGATGCTAGGGAATGGCTGTTTGAAGACGGTGAAGATTGGGTGGCGCTCCACAAATGGCAACCCACAAAAGCATTTACTCAGGAATTTTGCACATGAAGGGTCGAACGAAAAATGGATGGCGCAGGGTTCACAAAGAGAGAGGAGATGGGGGCCCTACCATTTAGAATGGTCGATGAAATGATGGCAAAGCAATGGTGGAAACCCATGTCAAATGGCACACAAACGGAGTTTGAATGACTTACTGGGGTGACGAATAGAGGTCCTGCAAGACCTGCAAGCTGGAAGGTCAGGGTCAGACAACCATTTAGAAATGGTGATAGAAAGGGGCCCATCTACGTGTGGAAACCCACACTCACAGAACCACAGGGGCCATGAGGATCCCCTCATAACTTAGGATTTTTGTTTGATTCAATGGTGATGGTGAGGAGGTGGTGTTTACCCGCATGCATGGGCCCAACAAGGGGGACGACTGATGTTTGAGCTTGTCATCAAAAAGTTAAGGCAATGGTGGCATGAGACTTGTGGACCGCAAGGGCATGAAGGCCCTAGTTCAAGAAGGAAAAATGCAGAGGAAAGTTCTGCATGGCTCCAATGGGATGGTTTTCAAAGGATTTTCAAATTCTAAAACATGGGTTTTGCGCTGGGTCTCGTCCTTGACCGAATATCTTAAGATTTTATTAGGATTTTCTCCATAATATTTTTGAATTTGTAAAGAAAATGAACTGGAGTATAAATAGCTAGGGCAATGACTAACTTACCTGACAAACTTGGTAATGGAGAAAGCTTAGAATTTGTCCTCAAGGCAACTCATGCATGAAGGTGATAGAGGTAGTAGGAGCTCTGACACACTTAGAAGGAATTCTGATGAAGATGACAAGTGAAACTTTTCTATTTATAGGAATTTAGCCATTAAATTCCCACATTTAAGGCCAGTACGGTGATCGACAGGGTTTGTGGGCACACTTTTTGAAACAACCGGCGGCAGGAACGATAGAGCCCATGAGGCAGACGACAACCAGATGTTTTCCATTTGGAAGATTGGAAAAGGGAACAACAATGATGGATACGGGTCATGCAGTGTAGGTGGACACACTGACTCTTCCACTGTGGGGGCGATGAAAGATAAATTAAATTCTACAAGGGGAAACCCGCAAAAGTGGACCCACACTAGGAAAAGATAGAAATTTTGAGGACTTAAGGAAAACTACCAAAGGAACTCTGCGAAGGAAAAAGACCTTAAAATTTCAATGGTGGGAAACTTGATCAACTTAAGATGATAGCTTTAGAACTCCTCGACCACTTAGGACTTAAAATAGGGATCACGTAAAATGAGACGAAGGAAAAAACGACCCGACAAAAGCAAAAGAGAGAGGGTCCCCGTTCCAAATGGGGCATGTGTGCTATAGGCACAATAAATGGTGACTCTACTGGGAAAATGCTCCTGAGCGTTCTAAGGATAAAGACTCATTCAAAACCAAGAGTCTCTAGTTTTGCAGATCAGGGGTTGGTTTCCATAAGTGAATTGAGGAACTTGAAGGAGAACGAGGATCCTTAGTTGAATCAGATCATAGGAAAACCCTAGAAGTGTGTGTGTGGTTTATTCATTCCCTTTCCTTCAGAAATTGTAACAAATAACCATTAATCAGGCAAAGCAAGCTACATAAATTGTCTAACCCCAAAAGTAACCTAGACATTGCTTTGTTGTCATTCAAACATCCATAGCCCTGATAGAGTTGTTACTGTGATCCCACGAACATTGCTCTACTACCAGTTGGGTGTCCATAGCCCTGATAGAGTTGTTCACACACCCACATACTTGATTTTTTTCATTTCTCTTTTTCTTTCTTTTCTTTTTAGTGCTCTTTCTTTTTCTCAACTACATAAGCACCAAGGCTTACCATGGGTTTGGAATCATAGTGGTCACTGGAGTAGACTTAGGAATTTTCACTTGTCTGGCCCTCATGACAACCACTATACAATTCTTCTAAAATAATTTAGTGTGTGTTTCATGCATGATCTGAGATGATTGTGAAAAGATTCAACTAATTGTTGTGTTCTTGGTCAAGTCAGAGTTTAAATAAGGAAACCACCTAATAGAAGTAATTAGAGATCAATAGTTGGGAGTGAATATTTATCCAGAGAACACAAAGAGAAGTAAACAAAGTGAACCGTTCATCAAACTGAGCATGGATACCACATCAAAAACAAAGGAACATCTTCAACAAAACAAGACATTTGAGAGAACGAGCAAACCAAAAGCAAAGTGAGACAACAAAACAAAGAAAACCTAAACTAACCTATATACAAGTATTTACAAAGGCTAGCTCAGGAGAGCTTAGGAAAGGAAATAATACTTGAGGTGTTGCCCATTTACAAGAAATGAGAAATCTTCACCAGTTAGTGTCTTGAGGTGGAAAGCATTATCTCCTAAAATTTCAAAGATCTGAAAGGGGCCAAGGCAGAGCTTGTCAAATTTGTCATGTCCCACTTCCTTTTCACGGGCCTTGTCCCAACATAGGACCAAATCAACAATTCTAAAGGCCTTAATTTTGGCCCATCGGTTGAACCATCTCTTGACCACGCCCTGATGTTTGGTGAAATTTTCAATAGCTTGCTCAAGGACTTCTTCTAAGTGGAGCAGTTCAGCTAAATGAGCTTCTCGACGATCCCCCTCTTCATAAAAGGTGTTGATAAATTGGAGAGTGGGGAATCTTTAGTGCATGGGAAAAATAGGTACCAAGCCATAGACAAGATGGAACGAGGAATCACCCAAAGAGCAAAAAGCAACTAGGTGTTCCAATCTTTGGGGCTCCTATCAAGCATCTTCTTAATTATAGTGATCAAGTTCTTGTTTGTGGATTTAGCAAGGCTGTTACCTTGAGGTATTAATTGCATGAGAACTTAAGGGAAATACCATAATCAAAGGCCCAACTAGAAAATTTGAGCGAGGAAAAGGTGGGGCAATTATCACAAACAAGGGCATATGGGCAACCAAAATGATTCAGAATAAAACTTTCAAAAAAATTGATAACCACCTCAGTAGTGCATTGTTTACATGCAATCGCTTTTTTCCATCTAGTACGATCATCAGAGGCAGTTAGAATGTACCTGTGACCCACAGAGAAAGGTGGGCTTACCGAACCGATGAAGTCGAGGCCCCACTGCACAAATGGTCTTACCTCCAGGACTAGTTGCAGTGGGACAATAGTGTTTTGTTCTCTAGTTGTAGTAGTCTGGCATACATGGTAGGTTCAAACATGGTTATGTGCATCCTTGAATATCGTCGGCCAATAGTACCCAACCTGTAAAATTTGATGAGTAGTGGAAGGGCCAGATCCATGACCAGTGCCAAATTTATCGTGAAACTCTTTCAACACCTACATTACCTCTTCTTTCCCAAGGCATCTAAGGTAGACACCTTCATGATGCCTCTTGTATAATATGGAGCCCTGTAGCATGTAGCTGTTACTTTTTAGCTAGAGAGCACATTTTTGGACTCCCTGTAAGCAATGTGAGAAATTTCTATTGAGCAAGTAGTAGACGATGTCATCATACCACTCTCTGGGAGAGACATCTTCAAGTTGGTATTGTTGTACAGTAAGCTTAGGCCCTGCTTCAACTAGTGTTTCAACTATTGTTCAAGTGAGGTCCTTCCCTCTAACCAACTTCATGGGATAAATCTCCATGCTATATTCCTACAACAAGGTGACCCATTTTTCTCTTCTTTTGCCTAATTCATTCTGCATTAGCAATGTCTTTACTGCTAGGTCAGGCACTATGGAAAAAACCTTGTTTCGTAAGATGTAATGTTTATATTTCTTGACTCCCCTAACTAAGGCATAGGCCTTCTTCTCCACATTGTAGTATATCAGTTCTACATATTTTAATGGAGCACTCATGAAGGAAATTGGGTTCTCCATTCCTTCATCGTCCTTTTCAATCAATATGCTAGCATAGGAATGGTCTGAAGTGAATGAGTAAATGTAGAATGACTTCAAGTAATCCAGGCTTACCAGTACGGGTGCATTAGCAATTTCCTTCTTGATTTCCTCAAATGCCTACTTCACCTCTAGCATCCACTCAACTTTGGCATCTTGTTTTAGCATAACATTAAGGGGCTTGACTATCTCAGCAAAGCCAATGATGAATTTTCTAAAAAAATTGATCTTTCCAAAGAAATATTTTAGCTCTTTCTTGGTACCTAGTAGCTAAATTTTTAGGAGGGAATGAATACAATTGGGGTCTATTGAGATTCCCCTCTCAGAGATCACGTGTCTGAGAAACTTGCCTTTGGTGACTCCAAAAATACACTTCTTTGGGTTTAGAGAAATTCTAAACTCCCTGCACTTCTAAAAAACTTTGCATAAATCGGAAACATGATCACCTTGCTTCTTTGATAATACTATGAGATAATCCATGTAGATGATAATGTACTTTCCAATCAAATATTTAAAGGCTATATCCATTGCGTGTTGGAAAGTGGTGCCAACATTGATGAGCCCAAATGGCATCCTTTTGTATGAAAAGGTTTCCCACTTGGTTGTGAAAACTGTCTTATGTCTATCCTCGTACTGCACCATTACCTGATTATACCTAGAGTACTCATCTAGAAAGGACATCATTTCAGATCCATTGACAACTTGCAACACCTCATCCAACAAGGGCACTGGATAGTTGTCTTTCTTTGAAGCTCTATTCAAGTTGTGAAAGTCCATGCACAATCTGATTTCTCTATTCTTTTTCCTAACCGAGACCAGATTGGCCACCCACGTGGAGTGCCTAACTAGAAATATAATTCTAGCAGACAACAACTTTTGAACCTCCTTATAGATGATGGGTTTCAATAAAGCATTGACGAGGTGCTATCGATATCGAAAAGGTCTTATGTCTAGCTTGAGAGGAATAGTATGTGTGATGATCGATGTGTCGTAGGTCTTTAAATCCTATAAGCTCCAAGCGACTACATCATGGTACTTGTGTAAGGCATCAATAATCCATTTCTTCTTTTCTGGTGTGCACTCCTTGCCAATGAGTACATTTTTAACCTCCTCGGTTGTGCTAAGATTATGAGTGTGACACTAATTACTGATAGAAACCCTTTTTGATTGTTGATCCTAATCTTTGATCTGATCTAAATCAAATATCCACTCAAGTTGAACAATACCCCTGGGAATCATGTTTTTCTTAAGGTTGATGACTCCTATATCCAATTTAGCCTCTTCAGGCTCGACCTCATCAATGATCTAAGTTGCAAACACATTTGAGTTGGTGATAAAATTCAATATGTTCTTGTCATCATTGAACACTTGAAAGTTGGTAATGTTGTCTGGCATCGATGGGATAGAAGTAGGTTCAATAGTGAACATTTTAAGGCTGAACAATGACAAAGGATGTAAAGTACTAGCTTCCTAGGCTAAGGAATCAAAACTATGATTTTGGGAGTGAGGGATTAACTAAATATTGAATGCATCTAAGCTATTTTAGAGATCCCAGACCCTATGCCTATAATTTTCTAGCCTTCTATCATGGTAGGAATACAATTTCCCAGCCTATTTTACTACTAACTCTGAGTCTTAAAATACTTGCAGCATTTTGACCTTCTTCCTTAAATCCATCAAACGACCATGGACTAGCGCTTCATACTCTGCTACATTATTCGTACAATAAAATTGAAGCCTATGAGCAACAAGGTAGGTCTTACCTATGGGGCTGATGAGTTCAAACCCATCTCTCGCTCCTTGCTTGGAATTAGACCCATCGAAGCATAGTGTCCAAAACTTGGAGGGCTCTTTAACTCCAGGGCTGATCATACATTCATCTTTCCTTGGCTACGCACTTGCATCTGCAATTTCTAGGGTGGGCACAAACTCAACATTGTTAGTGTTAGGCTGCTCAATTTAGGGCTCCTTCCTTGGTGAAACTTGTCCACTGATATGAGAAAATGTTGTCTAACAAAGGCATCATTCAAATTCTAAGTGGGAAACATTGTGAACCCTTCACCAACTAGGTAACAAGAGCTCTTGGAAATCCATCCTTGATCCTAGGCTGAGTTGATCTTGCACACATTTTTCAATAAACTCTTCGAATCCATCCAATAAGCCCAAATTGCCATCTTCATTGGATTTTTTATTGTCTGAATCAACCAAAAACTCAATGCTCTGGGGCATATAAGTCAAATCAGTAGGAGGGCTATATAGCACTAAGAGAACCTCTTCTATCACCTCCAATTCTTGGAGCTCTGGTTCTTCTTGGTAAGCCACATGAGAATAATTACCCAACTCTGTTTCAGCAAACAACACCTCATTGGTGTTGTACTCTATGATCATAAATTTCATGCATGGCTCCCGATCTATATGGATCTGATTTGGAAGTCCTTTCCATGGCAACCACACATGGGAGAAGTCAGTTGTAGCATATCCATTCAATACCCTGGTGAAGTCCCATCCCAATATTATGCCATACATGCTTGGGATATCTTCCACTTGAATATCAATAACTTGCTACACTCTTGGGTCTATAGCAATCTTCATGGGGATTTGGTTGATTTCCCCAACTATGTTCACCTCTATTTTTTCTAGTTGGATCACCTTTCTACTGGAAGGAGTGGGGACTATTCCCAAAGCCTTGCATATAACAAGCGATATTACATTGGTCGATGCTCCTAAATCGAGCAGGAAGTTGCGTAGGTTCTTCCCAAATATTCTGATGGTTGTAAGGAAAGGAAGCATTTTTAACTTCCCTTGGAATGAGCCCATGGGTGTATGTACCTGAGCTACCTAATTTTTATCCTTCTCATTAATCTTTTCTTTGGTTTTTACTTGGCTCTACTCCTTAGTAGGTTGTTTTCTAGCTTGCTGATTGGAATGCACATCCATTTTCTTGCCTAAGATCTCTTGGATTACTAGATCATGTTGTGATTAATCAAAAGATACTTTCTTGGCAGGTATTTCTTGTGTTGACTTGGAAGAAGTAGTCCCATTGATCACCTTTTTAAAGAAAAAATTCCTAACTGCGAGGACTTTGAGCAATTCAAAGGAAAATAAACTTATTTTAACCTTCTTCAATTCTTCAGCGAGATACTCACCCATTTGCTCAACTTTAGTCTCAAAGGATTTCCCTTGGGAAAAGCTAGCAGATTTGTTTTGCATTTGATTTGGCTACTTGTTCTTGTTGAAGTATTGAGTGGGTACATGATGGTAACCTGGATTGTTTCTAGCATTGGGATTAGGTGGGGTGCTAAAGTTATTAGGTAGAAGAGAGGTTGTGAAAGGCCCTCCCGCTTGCCTATTTCTTAAATTATATGGGGTCACTCTTTTGTGAAATATTTGAACTTCATCCTTACGTGACTCTTCTTCATCTACTAGACCATTGTCTATTGAAAGGAAAAGCTGAGATATAGTGTCTCTGTTACTTACCTCTTTTATTTCTTCATCCTTTGTAGCAGCAATCCCCCTTTTAGGCATGTTGCTTTCACTTCTCAAGAATAGGGCTTGATTGACTACGAGCATGGAAGAATCATATGATTTTGATGGAACTATATCTCTACAACTAGCACTATCAACGACATTCTGGACTTCCACTTGAAAGATTTCTATAGCTGTCTAGAACTCAGGGAAATCCAATTTGGAGTGCTTATTTGTTTTATGGATCCAACACCATCCAGAAAAAAGTTGCCTTGGCTAAGTATACTCTGCTAGTTCTCTTCTCTACACCCGCAGGCTAATCAAGAGGAGGAGGAACACCTCCATTGTTTGGTCTTGTATTTCATGTCCGGTTTTGCTATTGTGAAGGTCTCCTTTCAAAGCCTTGGTCTAAATTTTGTCCTCTTTTATAGTTCTACCTAGATGAGTTACCCATATTATGGTCATCTCTGTTATCCCTGTTTAGGTTGGCCTGAATGCTACGTTGAGAAGCTTGTAGTTGGTTGTTGTGATTTATTAAATGTGTTATCTCTGTAGACATTTTCTTGATCATCTCTGTTAGTTCATCTAGTCAATCCTTCTCTATATTGCTCGGCTGCAATGCCTGGTTCTGGAGGAAAAATGATCGTACTTTTGGATGGATTTTCTAGATGGGTGGAAACTCTAGCCCTTGCAAATATGTAGGCACTTGAGATGGTTGAGGATAGACCTATTAGTGTTGTGGTTGCGAGTAGTGAGGTGCTGGGGTGCTTGATTCATTGGTGGCCCTAGATGAGGAACCATAGGTAGTTGTGGAACTTGGTTCATAAGAGGTGTCTGATGTGTCAAGGCCTGAGTAAGTCCTTTAACTTGGATTGGATGAGCAACTAGTCCCAAAGAAGGTGATGGGCCATAAATATTTTGTCCCAAGTCAGTGCTTGCTATGACCACCTCAGCGTAGGCATCTACCAACCTAGTGGGTGGCGGGTGGATTCTTGTGACCAATGCAGTGGTGAGGTTATCTAGGGAAAAATAATAAATGGGCAGGGCTGAAACATCATTAAGCACGTACAAAGCTTGTAATCTCATGTATGCCCGGTCGAACCGGTCATTGAAAGAACTGATTGGTTCGTTTACCTCCTTATGCATGTACATGAATTGTTGGTATAACTTGGAAGGGATGACTGAAATCTTGTACTTCTACAAAAAGAAATTCTTCAAGAGGTTCCAAGTGGTGATAGATCTTGTTGGTAGGTTAATGTACCAATAAAAGGACTCTTCCCCCAAAGAATAAGGGAAGAGTTGGCAAGCTACATCCTCATGATCGATTTGCATGTCTTTCAATGTTGTTTGGAATAATTGATATGCTCCTCTACTCTTCTCTATGGATCACGAGTATGAAAATTCAGAAAAAATCCCTCTGGATTCTTTGGCATGTCATGATAATTATTGAAGGACAATGAAGAAGGATTGTTGCCTAGACAAGCCATGAAGGGAGGTAGTGGTTTTATTTGTTGTGCAATAGTAACTTGGGGCTGCGTAGGGGCAGCAGTAGTTGGGATTGTGCCTTGGAATTGAAAGGATGGGGTAGGGGAAACACCCTGGCCATGGGAAGTGAGCAACTAGAAGGTATCTTGGGATGGTTGAGTGGAAGAAGTGGATGCAAGAAAGGAAGGATGAGTGTGGTGCAGATGAATGGAGGGAGGAGGTGAGGATGGAGGTGAAGTGGGTGGAACATATGAGTAGGATGAAGTTGCTTCCCCTATTTTAGATCTCTTAGCCTTGGTAGGGGGCTGCAACTCTTGAAATCCCCATTTATTTGGTGTGGATCTCAAAACTCTATGCAATTGCTGCAAGTTCAAAACAACAGTCTAAAACTCCACTTTTATCATCATATTTGGCTTTACAATGATGCCCGAACTTTGCCTAAACTACTATTTGAAAGAAAAGTCAAAAGGGAAGGGGAAGGAGTAAGTTCCTAGAACTGTAATTACTGATGAATAGTTACAATGGAGGATACTATAGTGGACAACCTTCTTGAAACTAAGTTCCACTTAACCAAATCATCTAATAGTATCATGAAACTAGTGCTATCTTATAAGGTTTGCATATTTTTAGTTGTTCATTCACCATAAAACATAACTGAAAGATGAATTTTAAGTGTAGCAATGAATCTATGTTCAAACTAGCTTTACACTGCTATTTATCATCAACAAAAAAACAAAAAGCATGAACAAGGAAGGGAATCAACACAACAATATTCTTCAGCATCAATGAACAACATCTACTAATCTACTAAAGCATGAAAAATACATAGAACAACAAACTAAATCTACTCAAATCTATCTAATATGAGGAGATGAATCATGAAACATGAAGGAAACTCAAGAATCCACCAAAACAATGAATTTCTATTAGAATTTCAGCAGCATGTCTTTACAACAACTCAACCCTCTCTTTGAAAATGAGAGGAGACCCCCTATTTATAGTTTTCAAAAAGAAAAATGAATGACCAAGATTTAATCTAATTGTGTGGCCAAGATTCACTAAAAATTAGGTTTTCACCTACCCCCAATATTTTACAATTTAAAATACATCTTTTGTCTTTTTCCTATTTTTTCCTCTAGTGCCTTGGCACTGTAGCACTTTTTTCTTCTAGCTAATTTACCTTTTGTGGTAGCTACACTGTGAGGAACTCATCATCAATGATAGGATTTCCTTCATTCTTCTTCATAGTGGCATACCCCATGAACTTTCCTATTAGTGTTTGAAGTTTATTCCATTCTAGGATGTCGGATTGGAGGACTTGAAAGGTCAATTTCTTGGACCTGGTAGTGATCAACTCCCAATTCATTGTACACTTTGGCGTATTCTTGATTACTTGTTCTGATTGGGCGAAGGCTTAGGCAAAAAAATCCATAAAGTTTGGAATTGGTGAGTTTGTAGCCTCATTCTCCATCTTCTTATGAAAATACGACCTTATTTTCTTGGGGTCTAGCTCGACAGTAAGCATGTCACAATCTGTCATGAGCTTCAAATATTCTTGAAAATCTACCTGATGTTCCTTGAACCACTCCAGGTCAAGCTCTACTTCATGGAGCACCCACTCCAAGACTTCTCTTCTATGGTCTAAGCCAATTTTCCATTTCTCGAACAACCAATGATCATTGCTTTCCAAATTCAGCTCCTTTTCCCAAGTCGTCTTGGGAATCTTGAGGATAGCCTTGAGCTTAGGATACACAATCCTATATAATTATGGGAAGTTAGTACAAAATTTCTTTGTGCCTTCGAGTTGCTTTTGCAATTCCCAAAACTTATTGGTTTTTTTGATGGCATGACCAATGCCAATTTCACCATTGTAGATCACCCGTCGGAACCAATCTTCAATAGACTTGGTCCAATTCTTTCTTCTCTCTAGCTTGCTTATGTGCTCTTTGGATAGTTGCAATGGTGGGACTGATGAAGTTGTTGGTAGGTCCTAAGCAAAAGACCACTATTGAATGTATGCAGTAAGGTCCACCAGTTGTGCCTTCAATTCCTCCTTAGAGGATTGATCCTTGTTCATCTAGTGCATGATCATGGCAATGGACCCCTGGAGATGATCAATCTTTTTCTCTCTCGTAGTTGTACCCAGGTCAATGGTGGAGATATTATAGCTAACTCCTTCTCCCTTATCCATTACTAGAGTAGTAATTTGTACTGTTCTTGATCTTGATGCATCCATCGTGATGTGGGATTGGACCCTTGACTTATTTTCTTTCTTTTCTCCTATTTGAGCTCATGCTAAGATAACTTCTATCCTTGCCTTAGGGTCCATGAGAGTGGGGGTCTTCTTCTGTAGTTTTTTCTCCAACCACTCAAGAATCTGAGATCCACCTTTTGGTGATTCATGATCACCTTCCTCTCATTGAGCATGTTGGACTTCCCTTTCCTCATGGTCTGGAGCTTCCTACTCTATTTTCTCCTCTTCTTCTTCATTTGAGTCTTGGATGAATATGGTCTTTCCTTCTTGTGACCCTGTAGCAGCTATATTTTCTTTGGGGATATCTTCCCCTTTAGATGCTTTTTCTTCTTCTTTCCTAAGATTTGTATGATGTTTTTCCTCAGGGCTTCTTTTCATTTCAGCCTCTTCTTCAAGCTTATCTTCTTTTTTAGATTCATCTTCTTTCTTCCCTTCTTCCCCTGTAGGAGGTACTTATTCTTCTTGATTGGGGGCTTCATCTTGTCCCTTTTCTGGAGGATCTATAGATACCTCCATGTCTTCATCCATTTCTTCCTTTTCCTCAGAAGACTATCTTCCAACTTCCTCTCTAAAGTCTTTGAGTTGTTTGGACAACTCTTTGGTCGGAGGACTCTACTATGTACTTGGCACTAGGGTCTTGAACATCTTCCTCTGAGGATTGTGACCTTTCTTCTTCATAATACCTTATTGATGACCAAGTTTTGATGTTTCAGATGGTCATGGTAGTAATGCATGAATGGATCCTCAGGTTCATCATCTCCCTCTTTGGCTTCCTCCCTCTCTTGTCTCTCCAACTATTCTGAGATCTACATGGTTGCCTCCATTTTTGGTGGTTATGTTAGACGAGGGACATGGAGACCAGCAACAGCTTGAGCTAGAGCATCCTGTACTGTAGGATTCATTAGTACTCTAGAGAGCTCCATAGGTATATTTTGTATATGTTGGGCAAAGGCCTTTGGAAGAGTGAGAGTGAGAATTGTAATAGTGGATACTAAAGGAAGTGCAGTTGATGGAGACATTAAGGAGGATGAGAGTGGGGAGGCTAAGGTAGAGGAGGAATCTCACACCATAATGGGTGCAGTTAGTGAGGTGGAGGAAAGGTGAACTGAGATGTCCACCATGGGTAGAGATGATGCAGACAATTCTTTAGATGCTGGAGGAGGAGTAATAGCAGTGGAAACAATAGTCATAGCAATCGCAAGGGATGCAGGTGGTGACTTAGGTTGCTTGGCCTCTTCTTCTTCTCCCTCATGTAGTAGATCCTCTTGGATTGTATGCATCTTTGAGAATCTTCCCAACTTCTTGGATTTTTTCGAGGTCTCACCCTCTGAAGCCTTCCTCAAATATACTTTATGCTTTGTTTGGTGCTTTGATACCTCTTTTCTTTTCCTTGATGTGGTGGCAGGAGGAGATTTCAAAGCCTCTTCAATTGGGACAACAATAGTTACACTGTTTATTTCACTCTTGAGCTCATCTTTGAGCTTGTCATAGGTCAAAATAGCTCCTTGGAGCTTCAACTGGGTAATTTTTGCATCAATCCATTGCCTCGTTATGTTCTCTATTGGCTTTGTTAGGATATCAAGGTCATTGACCTCTTCTTCATTCTAGTCTATTAGGGGCAATGGTAGGTTGGCAATGACATCAAACCTTAGATCAATGATAGTGTTTTCATCTTCTACGATCAGATCTGGCATCGAGAACAATTTGATTGTCTTGACAAAGTAAGCAGTCATGTGCATATAGTTCCTCATGTGCACCTCCTTGTCATCTCAATAGTTAGCCTAGAAGTCTTCCCTAGATTTTACTCAATGATCTCCTTCTCTAAATATTCAACACATTGGGAAGTTGGGAGGGCATACATTCGTTGCTCGAATGTGAGAGGATATGGTATCACTTCCTAGTGTTTTCCAATAAGGAGAGTATGTGCATTTTGTAGCTACCTTGAAACTTCTAGCAAAATTAACCGGTCATTTGGATACCGGGGCAGCTTGTATGGCTTCTCGGCGAAGCCTTCAGTTTGGATGTAGGTGAATTTGGGGAACTCTATGAATATAAATATGAACCTATGAATGAATGTACAGGCGTTGTGTGTGACTCTCCTCTCGAATTCCCCTCCAGGAAGTCCTACGATGTATCTAATAAATGCATCATTTACCCTATAGTAGTCCTTGAAATTTTGGTATTGGAGTTGTGGCTGCCTATTATATACTTTCAGCTCTCTCCCTGGGGTTGGGATTTGTGTGAAAAATAAACCTCTATATGGAAATGGATTAGCCAGTAGATAGACCAAATAAGAGGTCATATAAAACTGGGAGGTCTTCTTGACCACTAGGAACTGCTCATGCAAGTTGTTGCTAATCATTCCTGCCTAGTGAAACTTGGTTTCTCCTTAGATGATCTCCTCTATGAAGTAGAAAATCCAATCCTAGAAGTAGGCGGAAGTTGGGATACCCATGACTCTACTTAGCAAAGTCACCAAGTCATGGTAATATTCATAAAAATCACTCCTAAAAAATTCTTGAGGCACCTTGTTTGTGCTGCCCCTCTTCTCCTTTAACCAATATTGGTTAATCAACTTTTTGCATTTTAGGAGATTTTCCTTCCATGTTCTTTCTGCATACTCCTTCATTGTTTCTTCCATAGGGTCAAAGGTAGGGATGTGGACTGTTTTCCCTATGGACCTAGCAGATAGGTCAACCAATACTTTACCATCATGGTCCATGATCCTTCTGCTTTTCTCTTGATAGACTTCTCAACAAGCCATTACCAATTCTGGAACCACAAGGGTTGGCGGGAAACTCATTGCCTTAGCCAAACCACTTTTCCTAATTTTCTTTGCATTATTTGTAGTAGAATTGGTGACAACCCTCTGTCTGAATTCATCTATATCAATATATTCGAGGTTGGTATCTGTAACAGTATCCCACTCGGTAGTGATCTTGGAGGTGACCTTTATTCCCTAGAACTGAAACTTCATTTGATATTTATCTTCTTTCCCTTTTCCTTCTCTATGGATGCCCCTGATGGTCCTACAACTAATTCCATAAATCCTGCAAGCAAAGGCGCAATAAGCATATTCATGTATAGAATAAGGGGAGCATTAGTGAAAACCTACAAAATAGATGTTAGAATAGGTAATTCATCCTTCAAAGATCATAATATCCATTAAAAATCACCATTTTACTTTCTTTTGGGGGAGACAGACCAATGTGGGCCCAGGGATGTAGGTTTCCCTAGGCTGACAACCATTTTGGAGAAGACAGCAGGAAAACGGCAAAGAGGGCACGACGGTGTGCATGCAGCCACCCGCATCAATGTCTTTGCACTGTTACTAGGGCCCACCAAGGTGCTAAGGTGTTCAAACATGTGGGTTCATCATTCATGAATTTTTGGAGGTGTTAGTTCAGTAACTTTGGCATGCAGGTCCAGAGGTTGCAGGAGTAGAGGTTATCAAGGCAGTTTGGAGCTCCGCCATTTGAAAACGGCCTTGACATGGTAGAAGCTCGTAGATGGAGTTCCACAATGCGAGACTCATAAGTAGGAAGGAAAACTTAGCGTTAAATCCTATGTTTAATACATTCAGAGGGATGTGGACGACGATTGTCAGGATTCCACTAGATCACAACGGAGACAGGACGGTAGCCTACAGATGGCTGCCTACATCGTCGAGCCCACACGAAGCATTAACATGTAATATTTACTCGAGGAGAGTCAAACAACCATGGAGGGATTCAAATCGACAAGGTAGATGATAGGTTGGTTCCATCTGTTAGCATTTAGTGTTTCATGGGGGTTGCAAGTGGGAAGCCACGAAAAGCTACTGAGGAATGGTCATTCTCAAACGACCGTAGCAAGGCAGCATCCTGCAGACGACGACCTACAATACAGGATCCACAGGAAAAAAGGTCAGCTCAGGTTTAGCTTCAACGTTTAAGTCCCTTTGAATGATGCAGACAAAAACCCATGGGTGGATGCTAGGGAATGGTTGTTTGAAGACGGTGGAGATTGGGTGGTGACCCACAGATGGTGGCCCACATAAGCATTTACTTAGGCGTTTTGTACATGAAGGGTCAAATAGAAATAGATGGTGCAGGGTCCGTAAAGTGGGAGGAAATGGGGGCCCCACTGTTTAGAATGGTTAGTGAAATGATGGAAAAGCAGTGACATAAACCCATGTCAAATGGCTCACAAACAAAGTTTAATGACTTACTAGGGTGATGGACAGAGGTCTTATGGAACCCACAAGCCGAAAGGCCGGGGTCAGACAACCGTTTATAAATGGAAAGAGAAAGGGGGCATCTATGTGCGGAAACCCGCACTCATAGACCCGCAGGGGTCATGAGGATCCCCTCTTAACTTAGTATTTTCATTTGATTCAATGGTGACAACAAGGAGGTGGTGTGTACCTACATGTGTGGACCCAATAAGGGGGACAACCGATGTTTGAGCTTGTCATTTAAAAAGTTAAGGCAATGGTGGCGGGAGACTTGCTAGCCACAAGGGCATGAAGGCCCTAGTTCAAGAATGATGAACATGGAGGAAAGTTCTGCATGGCTCTAATGGGATGGTTTTCGAAGGGTTTTCAAATTCTAAAACATGGGTTTTGTGTGGGGTCTTGTCCTTGACTAATTTTTTTAAGATTTTCAAATTTGTATAGAAAATGAACTGGGGTCTGAACAACTAGGGTGGCGGTGAACTTACCTGACAAACCTAATGGAAGGAAATGGAGAAAGATTTGAATACATCCTCGAAGCAATGCAGACGCAAAGGCAGTGGACACAGGAGGAGCTCTGACAAGTTTAGAAGGAATATCAGTGAGAATGATAGGAAAAACTTTACTATTTATAGGATGTTAGCCATTAAATTCCTACATTTAATGCCAATATGGTGGTTGATAGGATTGGTGGGTGTACTTTTTGAAACAACTAGTGGCGGGAATGGCGAAGCCCGTGAGGTGGACGATAGCCAAGTGTTTTCCATTTGGAAAACTAACAAAGGGAACAATAATGAAGGATGTGGGTCCCACAGTGTGGGTGGACGCATTGACTCAGCCGCCATGGGGACAACAAAAGATAAATGAAATTCCATAAGGGGAAACCTACAAGAGCAGACCTGCACTAGGAAAAGACGATAATTTTGAGGACTTAAGGAAAACTTCTGAAGGAACTCTGTGAAGGAAGAAGATGTAAAAATTTCAAAGTGTGGTGAAACTTGGTCAACTTAAGATGATACGTTTTGAACTCCTTGACCACTTAGGACTTAAAATAGGAGGCACAAAAAATGAGATGAAGGAAAAAATGACCCAACAAAAGAAAAAGAGAGAGGGTCCCCATTCCAAATGGGGCGTGTGTGCTATAGGTACAACAAACCCCAAGGTTATAAGGTATTTCACAATCTTTCTTCCACAAAGCTCGCTAATGGTGTCACAGGTATAACACATTTGAAAATGCACCAGACAAGCACAACTTAGTAGTAAAGGGCATGTCTCCCTATAGTGGGCCCATCACACTTATGTGTTAATACCAATCCAAGGAGTGAGTAACTAGGGTATTCCAAGGTCATGTACCATCTTGACACCCATCGCCTTGAAAGGACAAGGTCCTAGCAAGGAATTATGGTTACCTCAACCAAGGACAATACACAGTGAGTAACTTTATGCATCATAATGTACGTTGAACCACTATAGCTTGACGATTGAAGGTCTTAGGCTTCTAAATAACAAGGGATCATAGTGGAATTAGTGAATAGTGATCTCATCCATATTAGCCTAAGATTGGTAGGGTATCTCTCGCTCTTATCACTAGATAGTCTTGACAAACTGAGGGTCTTGCGCCTTGGCTTTGAATGACATTGGACAACATCTTGAGGTACATATTTTTCTCTCCCCCCTTTATATAGCCCCCCCAAAATGTGCTTGAGGTCAAACCCTAGGGTGATGAAATCCCTAGGCAATCCTCCTAATAAAAATAAAAAATGGAATGATTAATGTTGCTATTTCTCATCACCCAAGATTGTACTAGGTGCAAGGGGAGAGGATATGTATACAACTCCTTCGGTAAACATAAAAAAAAGGTGTAAGCTAGAGGTACTTCTCATCTCCCAAGATTGTACTAGGTGCAAGGGGAGAGGATATGTATACAACTCCTTCGGTAAACTAAAAAAAAAGGTGTAAGCTAGAGGTACTTCTCATCTCCCAAGACCACACTAGGCATAAGGGGAGAGGATACATACACTCTAGCCTACTAAACATGAAAAAAAAGTTAATTTTAGAGCACCAAATTGAAATGTGATCTAATCTAAAAAGTAAAAACACACAAGTTTATGAGATGATCTTTAACAAGCAAACCTACAATAAATTAGATTAGTAGTTTCAAATGTTTACCTTGGACAAACAAAACCTACACCAAATGTGTTATTAGCTTCAAGTTATATGTTCTCCCAATGAAATTCAAAGTGTTTAGTCAAAAGAAACAACACACAGAAGACAAGGCCATGACAGGGTTAGGTCAAATTAGAAAAATAAAAAATCATAAAGAACCTATAGAAATAGATGAAAAATAGAATAGGAAAATGCATCAATATATCTCAAACATGTCAAATGTAGATGTGACAAAACTTGTCAGATGCGTCATTGTAACTTGCATAGAAAATATATGCATTAGTCCTTCAAATGTGGCAATCTGTAAACCCCTACAATCATGTCAATCTATGACAAATGTGTCAATTCATGAACATACATGCCACTAATTTTTTTAAAATGCACCACTGCAACCTATAAGTCATCAAATATTGACAAAAATATCATATCAGGGACATGGGTCCCACCGAGTGTGCCATAAATATGAGTGGCATTAGTGGAAAATGGAAATAGAACATGAATTATTAAATTAGGGTTAGAATTCATGAACATCCAACTAAAAAAGTGATCAAATGCCACTTAAAAATGGAATTGAATGCAAAACAAGTCAAAAATAAAAAATAGTAATGAAAATTCAATTCAAAACATGAAATCAAACTCATGCAAACCTAGCATTCCATTTTGAATTTGTTTGATGGTATGTTGGATTTCTCAAATCCTAGCTCCCATTGATTGCAAAAGATCAAATGACCTAGATGATGATGAAAATGATGCTCAAATGCTCAAATGGCAAAATGGCATGAACTTTATCAAATGATTCTAGGATATGATTATGGAGGGAAGAGGGTTATTTTATAGATTTTCAAAATTTAATCAATGATGGAGAATTTATATTAAGATCAATGTATGAGATTGAATCAAGGAGGATGAAGGGTTGAGATTGATTTGAACTCAAAATATTTCCATAATTTTAGGAAATCGGTTGAGATATTTTGAAATGGATGGTGGAGATTAGATCAAGAAAAATGGAGGGTGGAGGATGAATGAGAGATTTGAGGTTGGTTAGTATATTTTGAAAAAGAATATTCCTTTGAGAGGGAAATTAAAATAATTAAATAATTCAAAATTATTTAATTATGGAGGATTTGAATATAATTCCATTTTTAAAAAAGAATATTCCATACAAGTGGGAAAGGAAATTAGATAATTAAATAATTTGAAAATTATTTAATTATGAAAGATTAGAAGAAAATTAGATTTTCCTAATTAAATAATTAAAAAATATTCAATTAGGGGTGATGAGGGGAAAATTAATGAAAAATGACAAGTTAAGTAAATAATTCAAAATTATTGAATTAATAGAGGAAATTAGGTGAGAATGATGAAAAATAATGTGAAAGGGGGAATTAGTGTTGAAAATGATGAAAATGCAGGATTAGAGATGTAAATAATGAAAATACAATGTTAATGACAAAAATGATGAAAATAATGCAAAATGCACAATCGGGGATGTGTGGTACATGTTAGGCATTTTTGCATGTCTACAATACCAAAGAGTATGGTATTATTAAGTAGCTTCAGGCTACACAAGTTAAGATCTCTCTTTGGTACTTGATGCAAGTTTCACACTCTTGTGCCCTTCTACATGCCTTGCAAAAGATACCCATATAATATTCCAAGAAGCCCACGAATGTAGCCTATGATTTTTGTTTCCATAAAATCGATTAAGATCAAGAAAAACCTTATTGATAGTAGTTCCAACCTTGATTTCTCTCCTAAAATTGCTTCTATTATTTAAGATATTTTGATATGAAATCATAGATCACTTTTCTTAACATTATTTTACTTTCCCTTCATTCCAATGCTATCCCATTCATTTTTGAAGCACTACTAAATGGATATTCTTACCTCACATCAAATCTTATGTAGATAGATGTTGAGCATTCTTTTTGTTTCTTCTCCTACATCACATATTCCTTAAGAAGATAGTCTTGTAGTTAATTAAGTTATTGTTAATAGACTTATACCAACCACCAAGGAGCTGTTAGATAAGTTCATTAATATTAAAAAATATTTTATTCCTAAAATCATTGTGCCTGTGGCTCTTTATTCACCTTCATATTCTCATGATCATTGTTTAGGGTATTCTCAATAGTCCCCAACCTTTTATCTCTCTCTCTCTCTCATTTTATTCAACTTATGAAGTGTAATGTTCCTATGTATATTGATTACTATACAATAGCCCACAATAATAACACTCAAAGAAATGAAAAGTTACTCCTATCTCTTTTCCCTTCTTTGAAACTAAATTCTATTCTTCCAACACCTCCTCATATTTCTATGGAGAGTACCAAAGACTATGATCTTATTAAGTAGCTTCACACTACACAAGTTAAGATCTCTCTTTGGGACTAGATTAAGTTTCATCTTATCATCATAGTTCTCTTTAATAGGCCTTACAAAAGATAATCCATATGATTTTTAGGAAGCCTACTATTTGGCCACTATTCTAAAACATATTTATTCTAATTCTACTAATATAACCTTTTATTAGCCTGAAATCCCTTTTATTGAAGTTTAGAAGTAAAATGACATGCCTATGATTATTATTTCCATAAACACAAATGATATCAAGAAAACCCTTATTAATAGTGGTTTTGATATTAATTTCTACAATTTAAACATCTTTAAATATATTAATATTGACACTTCTTCTAGTTATTTATCAAATTTTACCATTAGAAGTTTTGGGTGAAATCACAATATTGAGTTCCACTTTTGGGACAAGCAAGTTTTTGGAGTGAGAGAGTGAAATTCAATAGAACACCTTTGTTCAAATATTTTTCTTTGAATGAAGGTCCTTCAAAGGCTTTCACAAAATGACCTTCATTCAAATATGGACATTCGATCGAATACCATCTTTGAAAGAAGGTCATTTGACGGTTTAAAAAATAATAAAATAATACCTTTGATCAACAAAATTATTTTATTGTTTTTTTAGTGATTATATGAACTGACAACAATAGTTTGTTAGTTCATTTGGTAGAGCTACATTTCTCTATAAACTAAGCTCTGTGTTTACCTGGTGTAGCAACAGAAAAATTATCCCTTTTCCTTAATTTGGAATTAATTGATACAAAATTAACTTAATTTTGCCTAGGTTTAGTGTTGTAATGTGTTGTACACATTCACATTGATCTTGGCCCCTTTTAATAAAATGTACTTAATTTCTACCCTATTTAAGGTGTTGTAAACTGTTGTAATACACTTTCACATTTATCTAGGGTCTCCTTAATTAATTGTGGTTAATTAGAGTTAATTATCCCCTTTAATTCAAATTTAAGCCTTATTTATGACACTTTCCTAAGGATCCATCCTGACATCTAGTATTCAAATTGAAAAACATCAAATTTGGAAAAATTGAGGTCCTAGAAAATGGTGCCAGGACCCATTCACCTTTAGTGGTGAATGGGTTCTCCCTTAATAGGACACCCCTTTCTTTGCATATTTGACATGGTTTTTTGATGTTCTTTTCACCTCCCAAAGTAAGGTCCTATAAGGCGAATGGGTCCTCCTCAAGTAGGACCCCCCTTTTTGAATTTAATTTTGGTGAGACTTTAATGATTTTCATTTCCAGATCTAGTGTTGGCTTTAATTATTTGAATTTTAGGGTTAATTCACATTATTTCTCCTAGAAAGTTTACAAGAAATACTAGCAACCTTGAGAGAGCATTATAGAGCACTTCAAGAGCATTTCAAAGGCATTCTAAGGCAGATTGTGAAGAGTTTATTGCAGCAATTCAAGATAATTCCATCATGTCTAAGGCATAGTGCATTTAAACATGTTGTTGAGCTAAGATTGTTGATGTAGAATTAAAGATCCATCTTGCAAGCATTGCTATACATCTTATTTGAGATCAAGATCTACATTCTTCATGGCCACCACATGTTAGATTGCAGATTTATACTCCAAGATAGACTCCAAGGTATCAATACTTCATTATTTCATGTTCATGCTTCAATTTCATTATTACATCATTTGGTTTAATTACCTACAAGAAGTTTGACTTAGGAAAAACCCTATTCACTAACTATAGTGTCAAAAAATGTCGTTAGTGACATTTTCACACTTGTTTGGGCCCTCCTTATAAAATTAAGCTTAATGATACCTTGGCTTAGTGTTGTAATGTGTTTAACACACTCACATTAGGTCTTGGGCCCTTGTAAACTAAATAAACTTAATCATACCGCATGTAGAGCATTGTAACACATTTTCACACTTTTCTATGGTTTTATTAAATAATTGGTATTCTTTATGCTTTAATTGGCCTTATTTTACATCCACAAGCCTTAATTAATGCACCTTTTCAAGGATATTCTTGACATAAATCAATATCCAATCATAATTCACATTTTTTTAGGTTGTGTGGCCCAGATTTAGTGATATGGGACTAATACACCACCTTGGGTGTATGAGTCCCACCTAGGGTTTTGGGTCTCAATCTGGATTTTACACCTTTCTAAGCATTTTTGCAAATGGTCCCATAATTTATGCCTAATGAGACTCATATGCCACCTTGGGCGTAAGAGTCCCGTGTGACCCAAAATTAAAATTAATTCAAATTCTTGGTGGGATTTTATCCTCCTAGATTTGATGTCAGCTTGTAGTGTTGTAATTTCGATAAATTTGGAATAAACAAGTATAAATACAAGGTTCTTTCACTCATTTTAACCAAAGCATTTAAGAGATCGTCCTAGGCCATCAAGTATTTATGTATTATAGAAAATTGGAGCATTCAAGTATTTACAAGAGCATTCAATAGTCTTTAAGGGATGATTATCAAGTGTTTTAGAGCATTATCATCAAGCATCATGTCAAAGTCTTCATGCATCATGTTTGTTTTTGAGCTAACATTTGTGATGTAGGGTTTCATGATTCAAGCTAGCATTCAACTCATGATCTATCAAATTCAAGCAAGATTCAAGATCTACATTCGTTGGAGCCATTTCATACATGTTTGCAACACTTTATTGCTATGGTTTGGTGAATTGAAACATTGAATTTTGTTCATTCATCATTCTCTTTTCCTATTTCATTTCATTACAAGGTTTGATTTCCAAAATGGGGTTTGACCAAGGCAAACCCTTTTCTACTAAAAAAACAACATTTTCCCCACTCTTTAGTGTGTGATTTGTAGATCTAGGTTGAAGACGTATTGAAGAGAAAATTTGGAGAAAGTTTTCAAGTGTCCAAAGTTGTCACCTTGCATTGAAGTTCATTGGAGAACATCTATAGGCTGAAAATTGAAGATTCAGATCCAGAAATCAGGTGGAAAGAACATAGTAGATCTTGAAGAGCAAAATTAGACCTTGAATTTCTAGAGAACCCTAACTAGACTGATATGCCACTTCTGGAGTATGAGCCCTAGTATAGGTCAATTTCTATATTTTTGTGAATCCAAAACCTACACTACAAGAAACCTAATTTTTCCTAGAAACCCTAATTTGGGACTAAATCACCCAGACTGGTGTATGAGTCCCAACATGCTTTAAAATCAATATTTTTATCATTTCAGGCCTTCATCTAGTCTTCTTCAAGTTTCAAGGTGCACACCTTTCATCTCTTAGCTTTCTATTCTATTTTTCATTGATTTTTAGGTCATTTAGTGAAGTCTTGCATCATATTAGGGTTAAGCATTAAATCCTCCATTTCATTTGTCTTTCCAAGACCTAGCTTGGTGGTGAACCCCTCCTTAGTTTATAATCAAACCCTAGGACAATCCTATTGCAAGATCCCTTTCCCCCTTCCATCATTGAATTGAGATCTCTAGGGTTTTCGTTGAATGAGAGAGTGTGAGGATTGTTATAGTATCTCCTAAGCATAGAACCAAAAAAAATCAACCTTTCATTTTGGTGAACCTGCATTTAGAACATCATAATTCTGATTTGGAGTGCATCATCCTAGAGATCTTGTTTGCATTAACTTTGCATTAGGTTCTCCCTAGCTAATTAGCATTATAGGGTTTCTAAATCTTGCATTAGTGAAAGTGCATACATCTTGCATATTTTCATCTTACATAATTGAAAATAATCTAAAATATATATTTTCACTTAGGTTATAGATCATACAAACTAAAAAGCATAAAAATTACTTAAATTCTTTTCAAATTTTTGAAAAAAAACCTCATTGGGACTCATGCGCCCCTCTAGGCGATTTAGTACAAGTGCAAATTCTAAACTACATTTTCTAGAATTCAAAACTCTATTTCTGAGTTTTTGTTTTCCATTGATAACTTTATGTTTCAGTTTACAGAGTTTTTGTTATATTAATTCCATTGTACTTAGCTTATTTATTGCATTGGCATTCATCTTTCATTTCGTATCCCTTGCATGAGCATTTCTACTTGTTGTCCTATTGCTAATACTATATTGAGATGAAGTTCAAGACTCATGTCATCCCAAGATAGTACAATCATTGTGGATCTTGGGTTATCTAGATCTTTCACTCCTAGTATTGACACTAGTTCACTAGGTATGGACCATACCCTTAACAATTCCTTACCTTCAAGTAGTGTGATGCATGTTGAAACAATGGTTGCTAGTATTCCACAAGAAAACATAATCCAAATTCATGAAGAATTAGAAAACCTAAAACTCAAATAAGTATCGAGAACATTTCAACCACTCCAATCTCTACCATAGATAATGTTGATGGTGATGTTACTTGCAGCAATAGGGTGAATAAATTCTTCACAGACAAACCACAAAGAGCCTATCCTTCTTGAAAGACTTAACCAAAGACAACCCTAGGGGATCTATATGATAGGATAAAGGTTGGATCAGTTCAATCCCAAATTCCAGTAGTCAGATCTTGACAGTACTAGGTTCACTTCAAGGTATGATGTGATATTATTGTTAATCTCAAAGGGAATATGGTTGTTTCTGGTTTCATTAAGAATCATAAGCACTTTACACAATATTTTTTCAATTCAATCATAGAATAACATCATGAAATGAAAATATTTCAAATAATACTTCATGAATATCAACAATTTTTACTATCACTTAAGTAGATTTAGCTTTAAGCATTCAGAAAATTCATAGTAAACAAAATATTTTCAATAAATTTCCATTCAATCATCTATTTTTTGAAACATTTTCCAGAATTTAAAAAACTATTCTAAAATAAAACATAAAAAATACTGAAAATTAAAATTTCTCCCAGTTATTTTCCATGCATGCCCCAAAGAATTAACCAAATAAAAGAAAACCACTTTATACTTCACCAGATTGTTTCACAACTACATATAAAATGGTGTGATCTTTTAAAGAGAGGGGTTTTTGTTTGGACATCAAGTAGGTTTTGCATGCACCCTTAAACGACGCAACACACAGTCTTGTACGGATGAACTAACAAAACTAGCTACAAATATTCATGAGATAGGTAACTATCAAATTGGATTTGATATTGATTAATATCTATGTGCATACAAGTTTTTAGATCATAATGATTCAGAAAATGGGAAAAAAAGAATAAAACTTAGAGAATTTTTGGCTCTTCTGAAATCGACAAATTTTGAACTTAAACTAAAAATAAAGCAGTAAATGGCCTTTTATAGGAACAAGGCCCCAAGTGTTCAAAGTTAAAGTTTATCTAGAGAATCAGGAATAGAAAATCAAAACATAGCACATGGCATAAGCTAGTTGTCATCAGAATATTCTAGATGAAGTCAAAGCTTTGAATTCCTCAACAACAACACTTTTCACTTTCAAACTCTGGTACACAATACTTCGCATAGATCAAGACTATCGATATCTTTTAGAATATTGGAAAAGAAACATCTATAGGGACTATGAACAACCTACAAAACTCAAATGCAACAAAAAAATATTTTTGGGACACCTCTGGTATGGGTATGTGCAGGATCATCATGGAAAAAATAGGCCCTTAAGTGGCAATGAAAATTTAAAAAAATCAGAGTTAGGCAACTTGACATAAAAATTTGAATAAGTTATCTATATTATTTCGAAAATATGTAAGAATAGAATCTATGGAAAATTGAATGTAGTTTCTAAACTACTAAGTTTATTTTATTTTTTTAAAAGTCTATTTGGTGAAAATTTGAAATTTCAATGTAGTAGTACTTAAATTTCAGGGAAAAAATAAGAAGTAGGTGTGGACCACCCTAACCAAATAAAATGATAATATTTTTTTATAAGATTTTATATATAAGTAGAGGACTCATGTCTGAATGTGACATATTTTTTTGTAATTTTTTTCCAAGTAAATAATTAATTATGAATTTTTTATTACAACTTTTAAAAATTATAAAAACTCGTATGTCTGACCACCTTAACTTGGTCAAAAATTCATGAAATTCATTTTTTTTTAATCTTATAGTATACGAAGCATAGAATGTGACACATATTTTGGATTCAAAAAATATGATACCATTAGAAAGTTAAAGATATATTTCAATCAGCCTATCAATCAGGACTTTAGTCGTAATTCTAATAGAAAATGAATAATAATTATTTATTAAATTCAAAGTAAAGAATAATTTATATTGGTGGAAAGCTAAGATTCTCCTCTACAAACCCTTTTCGTTTCATCAATTTTGGCTAAAAATAAAGTCATCAGCCACATGGACGAAGTCTAGAAAAACAAGGTGAGTTGTCAAACATGTTTTTTGCATTGACTTCTTAGGATTGGCATGTCCAAGCCAAATACCAAAGCAAGCCCGAGGCTAATCCCTAGGCAATAAATTATTTGTCATAAATATTGGATATCTGTTTCAAATTGGATATCCGATTTGGTTTATATATGATTTTAAAAAATGTTTTATACTTTATAATATATGATTTAGAAAATGCAATAAATATTTTATAGTTTATTTTAATATATCTAGTTTAGAATATACAATACAGTTTATAATTTAATATATAATATATTATATTATTATGTACAATATTTAAATATTATTTCTATATTTTAGTTAATGTATATATATATATTTTACTTATATATAAAATATTATATAACTAATTAATATTACTAACATACAAAATATTTAAATATTATCTCT
>VDFB02366509.1:0-36429 GCA_007258455.2 Sequoia sempervirens
AACAAGTTCATGGGCTTAAGTAATAACTTAAGCTACTTGCAACCTGCAATAACAAGTCAATGACGAAATAGAAAGCTTGTTTGAATTCCATGACTGTTAAACCCTTAGGGTTTATCTATAAAACCCTGATTCAGCCCTTATTGAGAAGAAACAACACAAATTGATGCAAGATTGTTTGTACGCCTTGGATGCTCCTACATTAATCTGAATCGGGTCTATAGCATAATTCTTAGAGCAATTCTAAGAGATTATTACCAGCAATAAACAACAACAGAGGCAACTTGTTCCAAGATTTGGACATATATGAATCGAAATAGCATTTGTGAAGCAAATTAATATCATATGAATAACAATCAAGAGTCAAGACCATCACCCAATCCACATCATCTGCAATCATAGAAGAAGAAGCATGCAACAAGCCGCAATCTTTATCTGAGTTCAAAGGTGAAAATAATCACGTAAGTTAAAGGAATTAAAGTCACTTCTAAAAAGAATTAAGTAATACAGTAAAAACGAATTATAATTGATGTTTATCAAGGGATGTCTGAATAGTTGTGACTATTAAGAGAGAGAAAGGTATTTAACAAAGACCAAGCAAAGGAGAAGGATATCATTGACAATTCACTTTATAATTGATTACTCCATGTGGAGCAAGAATTATGATTCAACCAACCTACGGACGAGATCTCTCTAGGTTAGAAAATAAATGACAGAAACCCCTAACTCAAGCAAATTAGAAGTTATTTACCAAAGGCACCCGTTCTAATAAACTACTACAGACCTAAAGGAAATCAACAGTACTATAGTAAATAATACCTGATATAAATCTAGGGAGATTTCTCAGTATCCAAAGCAATTTAATAAATTTAATTTTAACAGTAATTATTAAACCAGCAAGTTAAAAATCAAGAATTCTTACTAATAATCAATTGTGCAAGTTTTATATTTTGTGTGCTAGAGTTTGAAACTAAAGAAATAAAAAGGGGGACATTACAGAGATACTTGATACCATTCACATCGAGGGAGAAGAAGAAAGTCTGCCAAGGTTAGATTTTTGGGTTCAAGGTTCTACAATACAACATCCTCCAAAGACTGATGGTAGAGAAAAGTCTACACATCTGCAAATAGCAATTGGGTAAGGAAGTGAGGATTGAGCTTTTGAAAAACTCAATGCAACTTGGGAGTGAGGGATGAGATGGTCCAAAAGCTTATGAGTGATTTTACTGAAGGAGGCTGAGGATCAAAGCCTTGGCATACTCAATACCAACGAGGATCGCGGATATCAATTCTCTTGGAAAGAAAGCAAGTTGGGAAGCAAAACTTCGAAAGCTCGTGAGAGAGAAGGGCTCAAGCAAATGATACCATAGGGAACTAAAGAAATTAAGGAGTGACAATCTAAGTAGAGAAATCCCAAAAGCCCACATAATCTGGAAAATTGAGGAATTGGAGGAACAACAATGAAAGGGATGCTAGTAGGAAAAAACCTAAAACTCCAAAGGATAAGACTAGGTGAGATTTTGGGGAATGAGGGGAAAAGAGATGAAGGTGCACCAACATGAGAAACTCTAAAATCCCAGCAAATAAGAGAAGCGGTGGTTCGAGGAACAGGGAAAAGAGGGAAATGGTGCCAAGAATTAAGGAAAGCCCAAAAGCACCCCCAAGGCTAGAAATTGACCCAAACACCTTCATACTTAGAAATTTTTGGAACTTAGACACATGACAAAAGAATGAAGGAAGACAAAGCCCATTACCAAGCACAAATTGACAATGGGGGACCATTAAAGGAATTCTCAAATCAGGAATCAATAATGGGAAAAGTAAGGCCAAGACAATGTGGGGGCACCAAACTTGGAAGATTTTGCATTTTTAGGGTAAGTGCTAACAAGCCTTAGAATATTTGCATTTTTAGGGTAAGTGCTAACAAGCCTTAGAATATTTGCATTTTTAGGTTAGGTGAAAATAGGCCTCTCCAAGTTTCTCTTACTGCAGCTTTCAGTTGTAAACTTATTTACTCTCGAGTCCCATTAACCTAGATTACTTTGGTAATTTGTGGACATTAATATAATTTCTTTCTTTCTTTTCTTCCTAGAACTTTTTGTTGTAGCCCTATGTACTCTCAAATTCCATTGACCCACCTTTAGTCCTTCGTGGACATTAATATAATTTATTTCTTTCTTTTCTTCCTAGAACTTTTTGTTGTAGCCTTATGTACTCTCAAATTCCATTGACCCACCTTTAGTCCTAAATTAATATGATTTCTTTCTTTCTTTCTTTCTCCAGCCTTAAATTATATTCAAGGGACTTTTTTAGCAGTGGCCTTGTTTTGGTTTCATATTATCAAGCAAATCATGAGAATGCAAGAGAGTTGCCCCTTTGTTGAGTGTCACATTCAACTATTTTTTCCTGATATATGCAGCATCCGAAAATCTGAATGAGGATCTTGTTAGCAGATAGTCTTACAAGTTGAGTATAATGGGATGCTAATTTAAAAACTCACCAAGTACTCGCAGAGTCTATTCACAAGCCAAATAGGCTCAGAGAGTTATTTGACAAAGACTCAGCAAGCGAGTTTCTTACACTTAATAACTGAATTTCAGCCAGTTAGCAGAAAAAAAAAGATTCAATTATTTTTTCCAATTTTTCTATCTTGTTGTAGATTTGAATGAATTTTCAACAATTTACCTAAATATACATTCTCTAAATTTATTTCTTCTACTTTTTAACAGTAATATGCATGTTATTCAAATCTATTTTACGAATTTATATGTATTTTTAATTTTTCTGAGTTTTTGCCAAGTTTTGTTGACTTTTTTGCTGAGTCCTGACTCCAAGTCAAAATTTTGAGCTGCTAAATTTCCACCGAGTTTGGTTTAAAATTATAATGGGATGCCTGATCACATGCAAAAATGCAGACCCTAAAAGCACCATATCAGCAATCTATATCTCATTTAAGGCTTCAGGGGCATGGCATTTTGGCTACATCTACAGCACTTGGGCCCAAATAAGGAACACAGCAATGAATGAAATTTGATACTGATTATGACTCTTCAGTAGCAGGAGATGGTTCGTATCCTTCCTGTTTGCCCAATGATTCCAGCAATGAATTAGTCATGATTGCCCCAATATGCTTGACCAGTACCACTTGAATTTAAACATTCTTAAAATGATCTTGTCTCCAACTCTCCATGCTGGTAAAAAACCAGGTGATAAAACACTTTCCTATTGAAATCGTAGAAAACAGACTCTTCTAAGTTGTCAGTAGTGTATTATATTCTGTTTCATGCCCTTGTTAACAAGAACCTTTGATATGTTTTGCAGTGTTTTTACAACATTGGCTTCATTATAAAGAATTCAAATATAAATAAAAGTAGAGTGATTTAGAAGCAATATATCAATTAATAATTCTACTTGCAAACTTTAATTTGAAAATGCTGTGCTTAAACAGTTATAGAAAAAAAGACAAAAGGTAAACAATGCACACTTCATAGTCATAGAGAACATTGATAAATGTTTATAGGAGAAACAAAGTGTATGAAATTCACATCAATCTTTATGTTAACATGTTATTTTGACTAACAACCATAATCACATATTTAAACTACCAATTACAAAGTTAAACTCAACATTGAACCATACCACTCTATAGATTTCTAATGTCCAATTTAAAAATCTGAATCTTGGCCAATTTTGACTTTAAATACCATACCGAAGAAATGCAATCTCTCAATTTTCAGTCAGCTTTTATGTCCAAATACCTACATATGTATACAAGAATCATACAAAAGAACATGTCATAAATTGAAATTGTATCCCTAAGATGTAACTATTGGTACTTTGTGGCAATAATCTCTTAAGCAATCTTGAAAGTTCAATGTCCATGGAAGCATGAATACGGTTGCATGTTCCTCTGAAACTATAGGAATCAGATTCATATATTACAAAGCTTTTAATCTTGTAAGAACATGCCACAAGAAACAACTGACGATCTAGACTAAAAAATGAAGATCACCCAGAGTTTTTCCTAATATTTTAAGTCAAACAAATCTTACTTGCTTTATTTAAATTCATTTTCAGTCCAAGGGATTGAGATCAAGTGGTTAAAGCATTGGGATCCTATTGGAGAGACCCAAGTTAGAATCCCCAAAAAGACATCTAGGATGGAATTCTAAGTGGTGACTCTTGGTCTTCCATTGTTTGGCTTTTTGCAGTAACTTCTACATTGTTTCTCTTGAGGAGCTAACTATCGTATTGCTCATAAGGAGCTAAGTATTAGTATCAGTTGGCTCGGATGCTCATTTGAGCTATACTTGTAGACTATATGAAAAAAGTTAAAACAACAATTAAATTATTTACCTCCAGCAGAATAAAAACAACAAATAAGTAATTACAAGGTAGGCTTTTCCTAATGAAAAGCCCAATCTCTTAAATGCATATACACCACACTTGAGTGTCAATAACAATCCTCACTAACTAAATTATTCAGACATACAACATATAAATCTTGAAAAAAAATAATCAACATTAATTGCGTCAGTCACCAAATGAGAGGAAGTATACCACTTAGCTTGAGAAGGGTAAACATTGTAGCTGCAATGAAAAACACCATTGAAACGGCCACCCAAAAATGCTGCAAATAAATTCCAATATATGCAATATCAATATCTCAACAGAGGGAGAAATGTAGCAGTAAAAGAGAACCACGAGCACAGTTTCTCCTCAATATCCAAGAAGAATAAAGCATATGTTGTTATGTTTTAAAAAAAGAAGTCCATGTTTTCTAACTTCAATGAAAGAAAATGAACTGCATGTAATGAGAATCTAATAAAGTGGTGTTTCCAACCTCTAACATGGCAAGAGCGTAAATTACTGGAAATGTGATATTCAACAAGAATACAAGTGGCATAATTAAACATTTGCAAAAACCCTATTATGTATCTCAAGATTCATTTCATCAAAATTCTCCTAAGCCACAAGAATGACATAATAGAGATACCACACTAGACATTAAAACATTGTTTTTATTTAATTGCCAGCCATGATCATGTATCAAAGAAAAATTGGAAAAATTCTTCTATGAATTAACTTAATTTATATGAAATAGTTACTAAAAATAAAATAGAGGTTTGTTGCAATTTTCTATGTATATAGAATAGGTACAGTCCAATAAGATAACTACACCACAATTTTAGACTCAACACATAGTCATTTGGAGAGAACTAGAGAATATTTTCCAGGAAAATTAACGCTCATCTGGATAGATAAATTTTTAACTTATATAGTTGAAAATTCCTTCTCTCCATGGATTCCACTGAAACTGTTACAGCAAATTGCTGCATAGTACTTTACCATCAGCAGACAATTTAGTCAAAACAACGTGAATCTTATTGGTGAGTTTCAAAATAATTAATAACGCAGACTTAGATTTCTTGTTGGGATAAGATCAACTATATGGAAAGCCACTACAACAGGTAAAGAAGAATAAATAATACATATCCAGGCAAAAAGGTACCTCTTTCCCCCCATTACAACTACAGATGCCACACTGGAATTCAGATAAAATAGATGAAGATGAAAGTTTATTTCTAACCCAGTTACACCACTTCCCCCACCATGAGAGACTTACCATTTGCCCATTCAAAACTCTAGTGAAAAACAAATGCTAATTTCAACATGTAACATACCTTGACTTCTACCACAGAAAAATGTAGTTCAAATGTTCACCATGGAAAAAGGGTTTTAAATATGTATTCCCAACAAGTCTTGTTTTAATTTTTCTTTCCAAATCAAGATTCTTGCCTCTTGAAATATTAGGCAATAATACTACCCCGAAAAAGGAGACATCATCCATTTTGTGCATGGAAAATTCTAAAGATATTGAATTTTTTATTTGAGATATAAAAGGATATTTTTTACCCCTAAAATCTCAAAACAAAACAAAACCAACTGCATCACTTCAGAATTAACAGTAAATTTATACATGAAAATTTACTGTTGAGCTCAATTGGCAAGCAATAACATAAAGTTCCAGTTATAACCTGCTTCAAAATGTAATGTCTCCAAACATTATCACCTAATAGCTTTCATCATAAAATTTAATCATGACAGCTATATACCAATGGTATTTTAGTAGTATAACAGCAGTTTAATCATGACAATAGTATAACAGTAGTATATTACATAACAACAGTATTTGATTGTATAAATTTTAGAGTTTCAAAATTAAAGTTAAAATTTGAAGTCTAAACTCAAATCTCAAACTTCAAAATACAACTACACCATATGTGGGCTATCAAATCAAAACACTCAAAATCTATGTCACTCTCTCGCTAAAGTAGTGGTTTGTCCAATGGAATCCCAATCAATCCCAATTGCACCTCCTCCTTGTCAATCTACCTAACATCTTCAGGATCAATATCCCAACATGTTGCTAGAGTCTATCAATACTCAATTGTCTACCCATCTTGAAATATCAGGGCACTATGAACTACAACTAGTTTTTTTGTCAATTTAGAGGTAAGCCTATTGCTCTTGATCGAGTGGATGAAGCCATAGGTGAACCAATCGTTGCACAGACAATTGTCATTGCACCAAAAGATCAACCTGTTAATGCCCGATACTACCGCCAGAGTTAATGAATCCACAAGAGGCAATTAAGCCATGTCACAAACCCAAGCATTACGTTGCACAGCACAAAGAGACCAAGGGCACACACCTTGCAACAATTTCGCCCCCTCCCCTCCCCCAAACGCAAGCAAGGGGTTTGAACCTATAATCCAGGCTCTAATACCAATTGTTGCAAAGATGGTTGCCATTGCACCAAAAGATTGACCTATTAATGCCCGATACAACTGCCAAAGTTAATGAATCCACAAGAGGCGGTTAAGCCATGTCACAAACCCGAGCACTAGCACTGCACAGCACAAGGAGACCAAGGGCACACACCTTGCAACACCAATTCCTCTCTACAACTGAGGAACTAGCAATCTATGAGTAGACAAATAGCAAGTTGTTTCAATTCCAATATGTCCTTCCCATGAAATTTCCACCATCCAATGGGGTTTTTTGTGCAATGTTGGCTCTATCCATCCTAGCCTTTAGTTTGTTGAATGTAGGCCCTAAAGATCGAAAAATTGAAGCCACCACTCTTTAAGTATAGTTGCCTTCTCACTACTATACATCTTACTAAGGGCTTTCATAAACCCCTCCATTAACTCGTCATCTTTAGAAGGAAGAATTTGGCTAGCTCTAGGTGTGTACCACTTGGAATTAAGAGCATAGGCAGCCATATGAAGAGAATTATTCATTGTGTTCCACCTCTTGTGACAATAGGCCCGATATGCTCATAGAATTGTAATCTAGGATCCTTGTCATGAATTGCCTAATTCATTTGATCAAGCATGCTATCAAAAGTCTCATAAATCTCTCCAAGGCTTTGAGAGTCTATATCCGCATACCTAATTACCCCCACAATAAGTGATTATAGAGAAAATATATTTGCAAGCTACATTTAAAAATTATGACATTAACACTATTAATAATGTAAACTAAGATCTAAATAGAAACAAAGTAGAAACTCAAACATATTAATTTAAATTATGAAATCAAGTTTTCTTACCAGATATTGGACCACCAAATGTCATTAAGCACCCCTTCTCTCACCTTCTTCTCTTCTTTTGTCTTTGATTGAGCCCACTTCTTCCACTCTCCACAAACCATGTATTGTAGAGCATCCTGCACCTCCTATATTCTCTCCAACAAAATAAAGTAGCTAGAATATCTAGTCTCAATTGGTTAGAGGAATTCTTTCATTGAATCAGATCGGAATAGTGCAAGTGAAATGTGATGGTTACATACAAACATTCGTATGTCTCTAGCTTCAACCACTACCATCTTCGCCTAATCTATTTTTCCAATGTCTTTCGAAGTATTATTTGTACACAACATGGAGTCCAAAAAATATGCTCGTAAGTGCTCTCAACCATCAAACCAACTAACTTACAAATACAAATTGAATCTATCACAACTTGCACGACATTAGAAGACCCAACCCAAGCTCCTCTATGGCCTCCTTCAAAATGGCAATAGCTCTAAAAAAGTATGAATCAGCAGGACATGTAACAATAATATTAATGAGTGGCCAATGTCAAATACCAATCCAGCCATCCATGACAATGGAAACACCAGTCCCCATCCATGTTTGTCTCATCTACTCCATCAACATGTTCACCTTTGAATATTGTTTGTTGAGGAGGGAGATACACACTCTATGTTCTCCAAAGGGAACATAAGAGGGTCCAACTGCCATTGCATCAATCAGCATACCTTTGAAATAAGGAGACCTTGCCAAATAAAATGGGATGGCATGGACATAAAAAAAAAAAATTGGCCACTAAATCATCAGCTTGCTCATGTTTTTGCAAATTCATTAACCCTACCACTATATTTTTCAAACCTGCAGTAGAAGTGACCTTCCTCTTCCCTCTATCACAACTCTCTCCAACTAACACATTGGAATATTCATCAATAGATTGCAATGTTTTGGATGAGTGTTTCTTACTCTTAGTGGTACT
Organism: Sequoia sempervirens; assembly: GCA_007258455.2. Lineage (NCBI taxonomy): Eukaryota > Viridiplantae > Streptophyta > Pinopsida > Cupressales > Cupressaceae > Sequoia > Sequoia sempervirens. The sequence goes on from VDFB02366509.1 coordinate 8,571, forward strand.
AGTAAATTTTTCATCACTCTCCCCAACCAACCTTGCCATTTCAACTTGTTCATCTTCACAAACTCTAACCTTGTGTCCACTCACCCAATAAATGGCATGTATCCCTACTATACCTCCCATGATAATCAACTTTGTAAATATGACGTAACCAATGCCTGCTGCCACCTATATTTTTACCCTTATTAATGGTTAAATTAGTGACAAATTGAAGCAAGGGTTTATTGGGGTTTAATGGTCCTTTTGCAAAATTTTGAAAAGAGGTTGAACGGCATGCAAAATAATCTTGTGGAATTCAAATAGAACTTGTGTTTAGATTTCAGAATGAGAAGAAATGTATATTCTATTTACTTCAACTTCTTCAATTTTCTCATTCTCATTGTCATCCTACTACTAATGTTCATTTTGTGGTGTTTATATGTTACAACAATCTAAAACAAAACATTTTAAAACTAATTACAGACCCTCTCTAACAAGCTAAAAAAAATTCATTTAGCAATCAAAATAACATACCTTGCTGCAATGGTTGCAACTGAACCAAATGGTGTCTTCTTTGAATCTTTCAAGGTAAGTTTCTAACTTGTTTGTAATCACAAAAAACTATCTTGAGACCACCAAATCCACTGCTATATATATTATTTCCTGACTGCTTCGAGTTTCAACCTATGAGAGCATGGCAGATGAGGCCCTTTGTAAAGTTAAACCTAAGTTACATGGGGAGGCATCCCCACCCCTCAAATCCCTATCCCTGAACTGTAAACACTAAACAGTGATATCAAATATTGTAATGATCTCCAACAACAATGGCATAACCTCCAACACAATCAATAGAATTATAAAGAGAATGCATCTTTTGCATATTAGGGCAAATAAGGGGTGTGGGGGGGTTTGTGGGACCCCTACACCCCTTTAAAAAAACCCAATAAAATTTACCACATTTTTTTAAAAAGCATTGAAATATCAATTCTTTTCACATGGGAATATTGGTTGTCCCCAGCATAGTTAAGGAACATCCTCACCCACTTCAGGGACAACCAGGCAACACCTATGAGTTTCTTGTTGTCCCCAACTTCAAGGACATGTTCCAAGACATTTCCATATTTTGCAATTGGGCAGGGAGAACCGAGGGACGGGGATGGGTGTCTATGGAGTGGAGATGTGTCCCCCGTGTAACACAATGTATTTGCACTGCATATGTTTTCAGAATTTATGGTATCTTGTATCTTTCTTCCACTCCCACTAAATGTGAGAAGCTGCCACATGTTGCACAGTGCTTACAATACTACCTTGATTTTAATATTTGATGTAATAATTGCTATGGTCTCATCCACACTCTCCTCAATACAATCTTCTTCCTGCTACCTATGGTGCAAACATTGAACAAACTTTCCTAATATGCATTGCAAAACTAATTAAAAGGAGTTGCCTACTCCTCCCCAACAGGTCTCCTCAATGACTTTTGGAGATTAAGAGAGGGCTTCCTCCTCTATTCAAGTTATGAACAAAGATCCAATCTAAGATCAAATTGTGTGCCAAGTTTGGCAAATCTTTAGCCCCTTGCTATCTACAACTGAGAAGGCAGGGCTTCAAAGATGTGAATCTGCTCTCCTCGCTTTGCAGTAGATCATATCACCCTATTCTGCTCTCAAGATCTCCATGTGTGAATATAGAAAACTACAAAATTCAAGAGCACCCGCAATGTTATGATCATTTATTCCCAGATTCGTTTTTAAGTCCTTACTATTGTGAACTACAGCTTGCTATCAAACAAGAAACAGAAACATGGGGCATATAAGCTCCAAATGTTAGTACTAGCATACAGGAGCCCCTAAGATTTTGATGTCAAGAAAATAAGACCATATGCAACAATACTATGATGCAATTGGATTCATAAAATATAAATGACTAAATAATCAAAGAGACCATTTACTACAATTCCCAAGCTTAAAAAAAAAAATCAAACAACCTGTAACACAAAATGGAACTTCACATACCCCCTTGTATCCACATTGCAAGTCTAAAGGATATTTCAAAAATCCAGCCATCATCTTGCAGTTTGTATCAAACAATGCAACAGAAATCAGAAAACATTGATTTTGTACTTGTAGAGGGGGGCCGACTGCTCAGGATCCTAGGTCACAAGAGGGTCTAGAACAATCGGCTGCCCTGATCTACCTCGCACTAAGGGGTTGTTTAAGATAGGTTTGATGTTTAAGGGGTGAAAAGGAAGGACAGCTGATCTACTGCTTTCCTTCTACTGACCCGAGAGGTTTAGGAAGTTGGGTGAGCAGGTTTCTAGAGTCCAGGCTGCAACTTAGGCAACTCACTGTCAGAGGACTCCAACACGGGGTACGTACAACAACCCGACGCACTGGCGTCTCAGTTGGGCGTTGGCGTCCATACGAATAGTAAGTGTAAAGTATAGTCTAGGAATCAAAGGAACCTACTAATGACCCAACAAGTACAGTTTGATAATAATAACAAAAAGCAACTAAACAACTAAACTACTGAAATAAAAAGAAAAATACTTTAACTTGATAGATAAATTGATTATGAATGAAATGATGAGCAAGGATAGTAGAAATCCAACTTACGGTCAATCCAACCTCCCGCAAGCTCCACACAAACGAAATACGTACACACATAGTGACGGAAAAATGTCGGGGTTGTGTATAAAGGGTTGTCGTAGTCAATCCCCCACTTTGGTGTTTCCACCTCCACGGACAGCTAGTATAGCAATGATAGGGAAATGTGATAAAGAAAGATATTGGAATGGAAATACTATGCACTATGCTAAACGATGATATGCTACGAAAACAACACAATGATGCTAAGTGAATGAAAAGTGGAACAATGTCACCTTCAACCACGTGCACTCGAGGAAAATGGGCGGAGTGAGCTCGCAAGCTTGGAGATGCCAACGTTGCCGCAACAACGAGAGGAGTAAAACCAACAGAATATCAACTTGCAGCTTCAAAGATGGTGAAAATGTTGTGAATGAAGTGTGTAGAAGGGAGTGTGATCAAGAAGTTGCCAAGAGAGAGTGAATGAATGAAGGAGATAGTCATTTGAAGGTGAAATTGGAGGCAAAGGAGTCATTTGAGGTCGGTCAAGGGCACGGGGACGTTACACTTCATCACCAATAGAGAGTTGTAATGCCTCTACGGATTCTAGAGGCAAGAATCCTATCGGGACGGCAGCGCGCCGCGCAGACATCCACACGCCACACTAGTGTCCCCAATAGAATATCCTCCACCGACACTAAAAACAACTGCCAAGTGGATGGGAAGCAAATGAAGGACGTGGAATAGCATTATCGGATTTAATTTGTCTAAGGTAGGAGGTGCATAAACGGGGAATTTGCAAGGGGTACAAATTCACGCCATTACAGTACTAAAGTAGATTGATTTTTTTTTTCAAAAACATGTTCCCCATCTTTCTGAGTTCTAGCAATTCTTTGTATATCTTGGGATATCATCAATAAGAAACATGGACTCTAGCACCAAAAATACTCATAAACTTATAACATTGCAAGCAATCCACTTGAACAGCGGAAAACCACACATTCCACTATGCATGCATCCAAGATTGTATCTTCAATTTAAGACTGCCATACAGAGGAGCAGGTTGCAGACATCTTCATCAAACCTTTGACTAAGGCCATGTTGCAACATGTGTGGACTTAGTTGGGACCTAAGGAAGTTGTCTCCCTTCTCCATTTAGTACCCCTGAAGTTAATATACAGGGGGATTGTTATTTTATGTTCCCTGACTCGTTGGGAGTTGGATTAATTTGGTCAGATTTTATTTATTATTACACTAATAAAATCAAGCGCCAATATGGTAAGGAGTAACTGATCAATTAATAGTAGACTTACGACATGAACAAGAACATATGCAGAAGACAGAAGGCTTCAAATGGGCATTACAAGCTAGGATATCTTAAGTACAGAAATCTGTTAAAAGACAAGAGATGTCAACTTTAAGGCACCAATATGTTTAATTTGTGTATTATATAGGCACCTCAAAGTTCACATTTCTCAATATTTAACAGATTTTTGTATTTTACATACTGTATAAAGTAAAACAAATTCTTTCATTGTTTGTGACAACAATTTTAATATATTTTTAGGGCACAATGATTTGTTGGCATATTATTTACATAATTAGATATATTATTATTAACCATGAAACAAAACCCAGTGTGTGATGAGCCCTGCTGGCTCTCAGCTCAAAACCCCCAAATTCTTAAGTCTTTAATTGTTTTTTTAGTTTTTTAAAGAAATCTTATTAGACAGAAGAGAAGGGGCGCAGCATATTTTTGCTCATAAAAGATGATTTTGATCTTATTTCTTCAGAATGAAAGTACAGAATATAATATTAAACACCAACAGATAGATTAAGAATGATAAACATACCAATCAGGCTCCAGATTATTTAAATAAGAAACTGGCCAGGTCTACAGCTGGAAATGGTGAAAACAGGCATAAATGCACGCCACAACTCCAGACAAGGTTTCTCCAGCTCAGAAATTGGTCACAAAGCACTGAAATAGCTAGCCGCCCATGATGGATGCCAAAACCCTCTCAAAAAGAAGGCGTTTTCCTTAACTGCTTCACACGCCTTTCTCAAGGCACAAAAACCAAGGTAGGCCGTACGGCCATGAACAAGAAGGAAATGAATCTCTGAAGAAGAATTCCAGAAGCAAGAAGTACGCCACCAAGAACCCCTCAGTTATTACCAAACACAAATAACTGCATAAATAAAGCTCTGTCTGAAATCTGTAGAACTTCTGTGTGAAGCCCTCAACCGTACGGATTCAGCTGATCTCTCACAGCCTCAAACGTACTCAACACTGAAGAGTTTCCGTTCTCCAATGGACACAATGATCAAACCCTGCTCTCAGGAGAATGCTCAGAGAAAAGATGCACAAGGCAATTCGAAATAATCAAAAGGTCAGTTTCTATTGCCAAAAATGCCTCTTAAAGCAAAGCACGCATTTCCATAATGCTACGCCCTTTTTAGGTTTTCAAAATATTATAATATTTCAATATATTCCTTTTCAATAGTTTGAGCGCACTTTTCAATATTTTAAGTTATTAAAATATTAAAGTCTCCCTTTTTGACATTTAAGTGATATAAAATATAATTAAAGTCAATGTGACTTTAATTAAAAAGACGTTTAAGTTAATAAATTAACTTAAATCACTTAAAATTCCGTAATATGCTTAAAACTCAGGATAATCTCGTGCCGTCAGAAGCTGTGAACTCCTGGAATGCAAACGCTCGCTGTGATCCAAGCACTGTCCACTGAAAACACGAACAATCAAACTCTCCAAAAAGCAACACTGACCCTCTATCCAAACTGGCTAGCCCACAAGGGTCCAATAAAGGGCTAACAGTCGCAAAACAAGATCACGCTGAAAAAGGGGACATTACACAGTGATATTTCCCAGATACACCAATAAATCATAACACTCGAATAAATATTTTATTATCAGCCAAATGATTTTGCTGGTATATTAATTTAGATAATTTGAAATAGTAAGCTAAAAATATATCATCAAAACTATGATTACCTTTGATATTCATTTTCTTCTAATATTCATTTAATGTAATATTCATATAGTAAAGAGATAGTAACACAAAATCAATGAAAATGGATATACATATATGATATCTTTGGAATATAACATTAATTGTGTTATTCATACTGATTTATAAACTTCTTCTTCCAAAGATTGAAATCTGTTCTTCCTCGTTCCTTTTGGCCACTGCCTTTTTAGTCTTCTATTCCTCAAAACAGGCATACGTGAAAGGAGCTGAGATTAATAGTCCATAACTTGACACATGATACTACATAGGTCAAAACCTTATCTTTCTGTAGGATCCCATATCAATTGTGGAACTGCTAAGTGTCAATGCCCTGTAATTTGTGGATTATCAATCCCCCTGCCACTTACAAAGGCAATTCATGTGTGCAACCACTTTCCATGGGAGTGATTGGACTAGTAGTTGTAGTTCTGTAAACAAAAGGAACATCCATGCAATTATCAAACTCAACAACAAAGGCATATTAATTTGGAGAATTAGATATATTAAGCTTCAAATATATCATTAAAACTATAATATATCATTTTCTTCTCATATTCATTTAATGCAATATTCATATGGTAAAGAGATAATCAAACAAAATTAGTAGAAAATGGATATACTGATATTCATCCTCATTTATAGATATCTTCCTCCAAAGATTGAAATGTGTACCCCTCCCAGCCCTGAACACTCTCTGATGAGGATTATCAGATCTTGTATTGGTCCCTTCACAAAGATTGACAATGGCATTAGTGACTTCATCATTTCTAGTCCAGACAGTGATACTTGATGATCTTCAGTTTTCCTCTACAGCTGTTCTTTGCTCTTTGAGTTTCTTGTCCCCCTTTCTTAGCTATTTGTACCTATTTCCTGACCACTTGTCTTGGTGGTCCCTTGTTGTTTTGTATTTTTTAAGTTTTGTTCTTCCCCTTGGCAGGATCTTTCTAGGTTTCTCCTCCTAGAACTTTCTATTTGTCTCTTGAGCCCCATTGACCGACTATTGGTCATCCATGGAGATTAATATAATTTCTTTATTTTTTCTTTCTTTCTTCACTTTCTCAAACCAGTCATGTGTGAAAAGAGGTGAGATTAGTAGTCCATATAATAACTTGACACATGATACAACAACAAAGGTTGATTCTTGTCTTTCTGTAAGTCCCATATCAATTGTGGCATTGATAAGTGTCAAGACCTGTAAATTGTGGATTGTTAATTCCCTCTGCCGATCACAAAGGCTATTCAACTGTGCAACCACATTCTATAGGAGTGGTTGGAATTGTAGTTGGAGTTGTGAAGACCGTATCCAATTCTTAGTCTGATGTACCTAAGACCAAGTGCAAGTCCTAAGTGAATTTTATGAATGAGATGCCCCCTGTTATAGCATAGACATTGAGATATTTCTTGGAAATAAATGCAAATATCAATAAAATAGCAAACGGGTTTGAGGAGGTGACCACCAATAATCAGAAAATAATAATATGAATTCAATATCAAAAATTATGGTGCTTTGGGAGAGTCTTTTTTTTCCTTATTTATAGGCATAACCATGCAGAAACACACCCCTTCATCCTAATTAAGTAGCATAAGGAAACAAGTGAAACTAATAAATGAGACTGTTAAGGTTAAGCATGCCACAAGTTCTTATCCTCGTTACACTTAGGAATATAGATTATTAAGATCATAACAAACACCAAAGGGCACCGTGTGAAGAACATATACAGATAAAAAAAGTTAATTTAAATCCAATTTTAAAAAGATAACATAAAAAAATATTTATTAAATACTCGATAATTAATATAATTTAACAAAAAAAATTCTAACTTGACAAGAGAAATTAGGGGTTTTCACCCTTTAATTTCTAATCTTGAGAAGATTTGTCCTCAGATTGCTGAATCCTTAGTTTGTATTCCACAAGGAAAATAAATAATATGTCTCAGTCAATTGATCTCTTCCTCTTGGTTCTATCTTCCTTTATATACCTTTTATTTTTAATTGACATGATCCTTCATTTTGTACCCTGTGACCCTTTCATTAACTTAATTAAATTTTTAATTTTTATGATATTACTTATTCCTCTTTGATCGCTCCTATCATAGGTGGCTGGTAGCAATTTATTTCTGGGAGTGGGCATTACAGTTATATCTTTATGTGCATGGAATTCTGAACTATCTCCACTCATAGTACTTGTGACTGAAAAGTAATCACATATTTTTGTACTTACTGGAAGTGTCTCCCAAATGGCTTCATCAGTCATGCTTTCTTCATCACTAGGCATCAAAGCTCTACACATCCTGTATAGCCAACCAAAACCATTAACTTTTTGTATAAGGATGAATAACAAAATGAAAAGTTGATGAAGGAATATCTGTTATTCGAAAGAAATAAAAGCAATAACATTGAATCCGTACTTGAATATATCACCCTGCAACCAGAAACCTTATCTCAATATTAAAAAGTATCAATAACTTCTTTGAAGATAAATTTCTTGTACTCTCTCAGCTCTTTACAGGTTAAATGTGCTTTTGATTATGTGCCCTTTAAAAGATGTAATTGTAAATATATTAAGACATTAAAATCGAGAGGTGTGTAGCTCTGAGCATCTTAAGATGAAGAAATTATGACAAAAATTGTATAAACAATAGCAAAATTGCACCTACACCATTGTCAAGTTAGAAAACTAAAACAAACAATAGGTAAAAACAAGAGCAGTGGTCAACAGCTCCAAGTGCGTGAGATATTAAATCATTAAAAACAGGTATCTAATGTCAGACCTTTTTCCAGGATATAATCAGGTCTATTTGTTTAGAAGCTTCCAGAAAGAGATTTTACTGATAATAGTGTAACAAATGGCCCGAAGAACCAAGATGAATTGAGTTTTAAACATTCTGATTAATGCTATTTAACTCAGTAAATCCATGTAGAGAAGCAACTGTGCAACCATTAAATGGGAAATAAAGAAAGAAATGATTCTTGTTAGATTAATGTTCATTAATCCCATTTAAAAAAAAATTGGAATCGATGTCTAAGTACCTATAGGACCCATCTACTGATGGTTCCTTAAATTTGTTTTCCAACTTCATTTTCTCTGGTGTATAATTGCCCACTTTACATTATAACTCAAATGCTAAAAATAAAAATTCTGTAAAAGTAGAACTGAAGAATAATAATACCTGAAATTGTCAACAAGGATAATGGCTTCAAATATTAGCAATGGGAGAAAGACAATCTTCAAATTCACTATGCGTATTCCATACACTGCATGAGATAAACAGTCTGGCTTTAAGTCGTGCTATGCAATTCCACAATTCCAATTATTCAGAAGCACTATTTGTATCGAAACTTTATATGTACCAATATAACCTCACACATGAAATTTGCACACTACACACCTGGCTATGAGTTGATAATTAATATAAACTGTCATTTATTTTTCCCAGACCAAAAAGAGGTGAGAAATATTCAAAAGTATGTTAGATATTCTTGTAGAAATGAACTGAAATTTAAAGGTGTTTGGCATGCCTACCATAATGGCTGTCAAGATATGTGCAAAGAAGCAATTCAAAAGCAATGAGAAGCGGTGAGGCAGCAACAGTATGACACGGTGCCCACTGTCCAATTCAAAGAAGTTCAAATTTTAACATGTAATTATTAAATTAACAATATCTATACAGATCATTTCAATGTCCATCTTCCAATCAAAACTTTCACATTTTAACATGTAACTAAAAATTTCTTAAGTAAACAATTTCAATGCATTCTTATAATACCTTGATATACCTTGGTCCTGTTCATGGGGTAATCAATAAACAGAGCATTCAAATGAATGCTAAGTGGGAATCTCTCCCAAATGGGTTTCTAAAGATGAATTTTGATGATACCTCAAGAGGTAATCTGGGGTTGCCTAGTTTTCAAAGACTCTTCAGGCTGGTTTGTGAAAGGAGGATCCTTTTTCTTGGGGTCTGAAATGAACAATAACACGGAGTGGGAACCAGTGGTTTCAGGTCTCCATGGTTTCAGCCCTGGGCCTAAAAAGCTGATTGTGGATGGTGATTCATCTATTGTGATTCAATGTTTGAGTAAGATGGCTTGCCTGAATGGGAAGCTATGGAATTTTTGGACAAAGCAGAAATCCTTCACAACATTTTTGAGGATAGTTTCTTTACTCATTGCTTTATAGAGAATGTAATCAGGTTGATGATTTTTTAAACAATGTTGGTATGGAGCAATCACCTTTGTCAGTGCTTATCACTGATCATTCAGAGTCACGGTTTGGCCTAGAAAAGAATGTTTTTGATAAGTGTGGACCCAAAACTTCATCCTCTTTTCATGTGGTATACATTATCATTTGTTATTGCCTTGCTTAATGCCTATTTTAGATTTTGGAGCTCGCCTCTCATCATTTTGAAGATACATGGGATTGGCTGACATTTCATACTCTAGTTGGCAATGTCTTCTGCTGGTGTGACCACATGTGCTGGAGTGTTTGTTCCATGACTTGTGGAGATGCAAACGCCACTCCATAAAGACCCATGACATATGCATTTGATCGCACCTAATTTTCTCTCCAAAAAGGAGGAAGCATTGTCATCAGCGAACGGGAGGAAGTGGGTGCTCCATTTTCTGCTTCTATCACTAGCAGCTAAAGAAGAGGGAAATTTAGAGGAGCTTGGAAGTAAAGAACTGTGCTGTGTCTCCCAGTGGTTTGGGTGTACTGGCATCTATATGGGATCATTGGGTCCTCATCAAGGAATTGTTAGTAGTAAACAAGGAAGTGAAAGATTTGATGACAGCTTTCTGTATGGACCTCTGAATAGTGGTAAAGCATTTACTGGTTTCCCACTGTCATGGGGCACTGGAAGTCACAAGTGTTTTTACTTTGCCTCATCTTACTGGTGGTGTTCTGAAACAGGCAGTTAAGCGCAAGGAAATTAATCATGGGCTAAATCTTGAAGCCTCGTCGAATTGTGGAGGCAACAAGGGTTGTTGAGTTGAAGTCAGTAGCGGTGATGGTTAGTGGTTGGGTAGAGTCTTCTAGCAAGGGCATTGGCACTGGCAGTTCAGTGCATGGAGTGGGTTCGGTGTGTGTTACCCTGGCTCCCTAGCCCAAGTTTTGATTTATGATAGCTCTTTGTTTTGTTGACCGACTTCTTTGAGCTTTCATGTTTGTCAGCCAAGTTATTTCAATTTGTGTTTTAGCTTTTGTACAATCAGTCAGCATAACCATTTAGATTTTGTATGTTGTTTTTTTGATGTTCATGGGCAAGAATCTCTAATATTATCAACAACAAAAACAAGCTTGGCATACCCTTAGCACTGTAAAAATTTAACCCCATACTTTATTCAACATTCAATAGCATACAGCTCAGATTTACAATTAATTTCCTCTAAAATAACATGAATGAAAGATAGAGAAGCATTAGAGTTACATGTCGATCATGAGGTGGTGATGGTGCTGGAAGAGAAAAACGTCCTCGAGCAACAACAATATGAAATAGCCAGATAGGCAGGAATATAAACCTGCAAATGTATAAGGAATGTCAGTTGGAGTGGAGCTAGTACAGACATTTGTTTTCCATGCATAACCTCCCTCACATTACAATTTTGAATCTGCAACATGCATAATCACACACAAATGATAAAATTAATTTGCTTGGTATTTCCTACAAATTTCTACCCTCAGATTGATGCATATTCCTTTTGTGTATTGTCTTGCTGAAACTTTCAAAAATTAATCAACATGCATCTACATATTATGAGCATGTCAAATGATAAATATAATTGAGGAAATCACTTCTTGTACAGGAAATAATTTTGTTTGAAAGAATGCAGTGTAAATGGAAACTAAAAATCACTCCGCACAAAAGACTACCTGAGAATTAATTATTTTTGGAAGAAAGTAAGCTCTGCCTCTTGGATGAAGGGATCAAATATTGGCTTTTCTTTCATCACCTAAGAGTCTAAGACTATGCATATATATAGATATCTATATACATGTATATATAATAAATATGTATTATATGTATGTATATATACATATATGTATAAAAAAACAATGCCCATAGTTTATTGTTTTGAAAAAAATATTACTGCCTCTATTGGGACCAAGGCAACATTCTCTCTACTTTCTTCAAATATCCAGACTAGTAGTGTTTGGCTCTTTATCTTCAGGAAGCCATCATCCTTTGGTGTAGATCCTTACAGGAGGTCTCTCAAGTTTCTAGAGCCCCCAAGTTGATCACCTTCTTCTTCCAACACATCCAAGAGACTAGCAATTCTAAACAACCCTTGGATACTACTATTTCTCTTATAGATGAGAATAGACCTATGAGACAGAATCTCTCACAGCTTTTGCCTCAACATGTTCCTCCTCAACATCATGGTTTATTTCTTCCCGACAACACAGCTCAACTTCTTCTCATTGGCATATATATACTCCTCTCTGGCCACCCCCCAGCCACAAGGGGCAAATGCACATTATGAGTTTTTTAACAAATACAAGGGTTACTTCAGCCTTGGCTGTTAGATATGATCCTAAGGAGAGTACCTTAGTTGATCCTCCAAACCCTCAACACTCCTGAACGAGTATTATCAAATCTTGTATCAGTCCCCTCACAATGATCATTGATAGCACCAATGATCTCACTATTTCTAGTCTAGACAATGATACTTGATGATCTCCAATTTTCCTCAGTGTTTGCTCTTTGGGGTTCTTGTTTCCTCTTCTTGGCTATATGTACTAGTTTCTTGACAACTTATGTGAGTGGTACCTTGTTGTTTCATATTGCTTTGCTTTTGTTCTTCCCCTTTTTGGGGCCTTTCTAGGTTCTCTTCCTAGAATTTTCTATTGCAAACTGCTGTACTCTTGAGTCCTAATGACTTACTTTTGGTCATTCGTGGACATCAATATAATTTCTTTCTTTCTTTCTTTCTTTCTTTCTTACTTACAAATAACTCTAAAGAACTTTGTAAATTTGAAGCACAGACCATAAACAGAAGATACAAAACATTCAGCCCAATGAACTCCAAATACCCGAATGCTCAAATTTTTAATTTCGATTGTGCACTAGAGAGATCCAGGGATCAATTGTAACTCTGATATTGGGCATCATGCTGTATGAATGGTGTAAGAGTTCTCCAAAGGACACAAAAAATCAAAAGGTTCTGACTTCCAGGTTATCTAGGGCACACTCTTCCCACTAGGTCACACTCATACTACAGACTCAGGTATGGCCTAGAAAATCAAATTTTAGATGAAAGGTCAAGATCAATCGTAGAATAAAATCTTTCCTGATTTTCCACCATGAATTACTAGCTTGAAGCTGGCATCATCTCTCAATTATCCAAGCATAGTGCAGCTTACCAAAATTATGCACTGTCTTCCTGTTTTCCAGCAAAGTAAGGTTGGCTCCAATAACCGGTTACAAATTTGTTAGTGTACAGAATAGATGGTGGAATATACCTCAATACTCTAATGGGAGACCTAATTTCCCTGATTCAATTCAAGTTAATGTTAATAGAAATCTCCAAAAGTGGTTGTCTTGTGGGTAATGTTCTGGGGGTTAGGAAGGAGCAATTGCAATGAAGATGACCCAGGTTCAAATAGCACTAGGCTTGCTCCATCGATTATGCATCCAGGTCCAAATTATACTGGAAATGCCCCATGGGAATTCAAAGCAAAAGAAACCCTTGAAATGTGGCCCCTTACCTAGTGGTCCCCTGTATGAGTAATTCTTAAGTTCCCTCAGCAGATACTACTACATAAATTTTGGAATCTTTCTATTTAACTCTATATTTTTTGGGCCCTGCTACATGCTTTCACAACTCTACGTGTCAAATCATCTGAAAATCATTTAATTCAAGTTAATGTTAATAGAAATCTCCAAAAGTGGTTGTCTTGTGGGTAATGTTCTTGGGGTTAGGAAGAAGCAATTGAAATGAAGATGACCCAGGTTTAAATAGCACTAGGCTTGCTCCATTGATTATGCAGCCAGGTCCAAATTGCACCCAAAATGTCCCAAGGGAATTCAAAACAAAAGAAACCCTCAAAATGTGGCCCCTTACCTAGTGGTCTCTTGTGAGTAATTCTGAAGTTCCCTCAGCAGATACTACTATGAAAATTTTGAAATCTTTGTATTTAACTCTATATTTTTTGGGCCCTGCTACATGCTTTCACAACTCTCCATGTCAAATCATCTGAAAATCATTTAATTCAAATTAATGTTAATAGAAATCTCCGAAAGTGGTTGTCTTGTGGGTAATGTTCTTGGGGTTAGGAATGAGCAATTGAAATGAAGATGACCCAGGTTCAAATAGCACTAGGCTTGCTCCATTGATTATGCAGCCAGGTCCAAACTGCACCAGAAATGTCCCAAGAGAATTCAAAGCAAAAGAAACACTCGAAATGTGGCCCCTCACCTAGTGGTCCCCTGTACGAGTAATTCTGAAGTTCCCTCAGCAGATACTACTGTAAATTTTGGAATCTTTGTATTTAACCCTATATTTTTTGGGCCCTACTACATACTTTCACAACTCTACATGTCAAATCATCTGAAAGTCATTTTATAAAATGTTTTCAAAAAATTTATTGTACCAAAAAAAGAATGGCATTTAACAAAAGCTTTTCTAAAGTATATCTGCAGCTCCTACAAAGTTCCAGCTCCCTTCTCCAGTGTCCCCTAAATTTCTCCTTACTGAAATGAAGTCACTCTCACATTTCAGGAAGAGATTCCAAAACCTGCAGTTTCTTAAATTTTCATATTTCATGGAGCAATGAGAAAAGAAGCAATAGCAATGAAGACAACCCAGGTTCAAATATGACTGAGCTTGCTCCACTGGGGATGCAACCAGTTCCAAATTGCACTAGAAATATCCCAAGAGAATCTTAAAGCAATACACACCCTCACACTGCAGTAAAGTTCCTTCAACAAATACTGCTGTTGAAATTTTTAACTTGTTTGCATTTAACTCTATAACATTTTGGCCATGCTAAATTATCAGAAAGATGTTTTCAGAAAAAAAGGCTACCATTTGACAAAGGCTTTCCTAGAAGATTTCTACAGCACCTGTAAACTTCTAGCTCCCCTCTCCTCTAAAATCCTCCTTCCTAAACTATAGTCACTCCAAGTTTCCAAAAAGATATTCCAAATCCAGTCTCCAAAATTTTTATATTTCATGAAGCTGTAGCAATGGGAGAATTAGTCCACCCCCTTTCACCAGTGAATAAGATCTCCCACAGAGAAGTATTCCAAGCTTCAAGTGTGAGATACAAAGAGAAAATTAACAAATATTTCCACAAGTGCTCATAAACATGCTAAGGAAGTGCAAAAAGGGCATCCTCAATTGAAAACCCTGGATACATGAAGTACTACAAATACGAAAAAAGTACAATACAATGACTTGACATTTAAGTGGAAATGTTCAAAGCACTGCCACTTATTCTAAACTCCTAACATCATAGTCGAAAAAGAATACTGCTACTCAAGTTTATTCTGCTTCTGGGAAACATTGCCTAACTAAGTATTCCATTGTCTTCCTACTTATTTTAACTTCACATCTCTTTTCACAGGTTACCTAACATGCAATTACTTGCTATAATGGATATTGACTAGTTCTCAAAATACCTATGAATATTTTTTTATAAGAGGGAGAGGGCCCCTTAATATACAGAGTACACACACATGCAGAGAGTAAATGAAAGCAAAGACTTCCCAAAGTTGCTTCCCTCCACAAAATCTGCCAAGACAAAAGATCAAATAAAATTGGCAAGAATTCCATAAACTCAGCTCTAATTCTCTTTTAAGAACTGCCCAGCTCAATTTTGAAAAAGAGATGACTTTTGCCAAATCCTTTCTGAGTAACCTGTTTAAAATATTTTGTCCTCATAAATATACGGTGTTATGTGATCATAGCTAAGGATATTTTTGAGCTGCTTCTACAGGTAAACATAATTATTCAGGTCATGGGTATGCGAGACACCAGTTTTGTGTATGAGACCTTTTTTGTGGAAGCCAGATAGGAGATTGATTTTTAGCCTACTTTATGTATTGTACAACACGATGTAAATAAGCTATCCACCTCTAGCTTTGAAAGTGTGCCTCCAATATGGTGCGCACACTCTCTCACCATCAGGCCCACACAGGAGTACGCATGGTCTTAAAGCCAAGAAGCTTATCCTATCCACCTACAGATTTGATCATGTAATCCCTACACGAAGCACATGCTCCCTTACCATCAGACCCAGACAGGAGTGGGCATGCTCTTAAACCAAGCTACTTTCAGAGTCCAAAGGACTATCGTGTTATGACAATGAGGCATTGAAAAGGGTATGACCCAGCCTGAAAACCCCCTTGTTGCAATGAGGGCGTCATAAATCGAGTGAATAGCTGGCGAGGTTGTGGAGTAGAAGTCGCAAGGTTATATTCAAGGTTTAGTAGGCATTAGAAATCTTAATAATTCGGTCCAAGCTTTTCCCTCGCACAAGATTTACCGAGCAAAATGAATACAGCTACAAACTGCAATGACACCATTCAAAAAAGACACTTCATTCTAAATAATGGCATGATCTGAACAATTCGAGCCAGCCGATGTTGAAAACTTCTTTAGAATTTAAGGCTATGGAAGAAAACATGCAAAGCGGCATCAATTTTTGTCTGTGAACCAGGCTCAAAACCCACTCGTTGCAATATGGACCTCATAACCCGAGTGAATATGTGGCGAGGTTGTGAAGCAGTAGTCACAAGGTTATAGTCAAGGTCTAGTGGGCATTACAAATCTTAATTATTCGGTCCAAGCTTTTCCCTCGCACAAGATTTACCGAGCAAACATGAATACAGCTATAAGCTGCAACAAAACCATTCAAACAAGACACTCCATTCTAAATAATTATAAGATCTGAACAATTCGAACCAGCCAATGTTGAAAACTTTTTAGAATTTAAGACAACGGAACAAAACATTCAAAGCGGGATCATTTTTTGTCTGTAAACTAGTATTTTATCATTTCCTGCACACTCGGTTATTTTCCATGAAACAGCTGGCAGT
The DNA here is from genome assembly GCA_007258455.2 of Sequoia sempervirens. NCBI lineage: Eukaryota > Viridiplantae > Streptophyta > Pinopsida > Cupressales > Cupressaceae > Sequoia > Sequoia sempervirens. The sequence goes on from VDFB02366509.1 coordinate 25,201, forward strand.
CAAACCTGAGACCTTCAATTAGCAGCTCTGAGATGCAGACCTCTTTCTGTCCTCGGCGTGGATTGTTCTTCCAACAATATTATATATCTCACGTCACGTTTCCTCGGAAACGTTCCCTTTAAACTGTTATATCTACATCTTGAAAGCTCGTGTATAATAAATTGAAGGGTTTAAAAAAACAACTGACCACCAAGAGCGCTTGAGGTGCTTGTCCAGCTTCAATGTCAGCAGAATTGTGAAGCACAGCAACAAACTGTGCGCAGCCACAGCTTGCGCCGATTTCAACACCCTCGACCACGTCATGCTTTTCACAGGTACCATGTTCGAACCCGCTCCACCCAAATCACCGTCCTATTTCATCTCAAAACCAATCTAAAATTCCTTAAATTCCCCCCAAGTTTCATGACTGCAGACAGAAATTAGTGCGCTTTTTGTTCGGACAATAAAGATTCTTGCTGCTCCCTGCTCTCGTATCTAGCTATCAGCCATTCCCTACCTAGTACTAGGCTTATATTTGCAGATAATCCGTCGTCATATTCTTCGTTTTTATGTTCTCGATGAAATCGGGCCAAATGCCCGCTTTGTCCAATCACACCATCGGCTTTACCGCCATTCTCGCCGCTAATTTAAGAAGGGCGGCAGCGCCGTTACCGTTGGTAGAATTACACGATAGGTGAAATGAGGTGAGGAGTTGGTTTGTGAATTTGGCAACCTCTGCCTCCCGCCTACCTTTACTGGGGCACCCGGTCACGCTAGCCCGCGGTTTTGTGGAAAACACTGGAGCGGATTCTACGGTTTGTGCGTGATTTCCCGCACTCCCACCGGAGGTCGAGTGGCGAAGTTAGCTCGAATATTACAAATCCAGATTATTATAATTGAATGACTTCCCCGAGAATATTGCTCCCCACTTGGGTTGAAAAAATTTAAAAAACACTGTATAAAAATATTTATGGATAATTTGTATTACTAAGTATAAGTAGTTTTGTATATTTAAGTGTTGGTCTCACTTGATGTCCCCATCAGATCAGGTACAGATCAGGTACTCAAAGTGGCGCTGACAGTTTACTCTGCGCCCATTCCTCGACTTACTAGGATGTGCGGGGTTTGTCGTGCTGTACATTTCCCCGGAAAAAAAATAGTTTTGTATATTTATGTTCAAGGGTTTATTATATGAAATGGACCATCTATTTTTTTTTCAAATCAATCATTGAGAATTAAGAAACATGGAAGAGCATGCAATTAATTTAATTGTGCACATTCTTCTTGTTATATTCTATTTTTATTTTTAAAATGATTTTGTTTTGAAAACAAAGAAAATAAAAGAAATTGATAATGAAAAAAATAAAATTCTTTATTAATATTTCAATTCTATATAAATTACTCTATTTTTAAAATGATTTAACAATTTAATTAAAAATAGATTTTTTTTCTAATTTTTATTTGTAAAATGATGTAACAATTTAAAATTGGATTTTTTTTTCCAAACATAAAGAAAAAGAAGAAGTTGATAAGATTGAAATGTAAAGTATAATTATATTTTATTAACATTTCAATTCTAATAAATTTAAAATTAGTTTCACTCTTTTATTTAATTATTTATTATTATTTTTTATTTATATTTGCATTTTGATATATTTTGACTTTGCATTTAGTTTATTCTATTTTATTTTTAAGTTAGATTTAAGTTTTAAATTTATTTTTATTATTTATGTTCTTTTATAAAATTAAAAAAATAATAATAGTATTATAATTAATTGTCTTATTAAAATTTTAATTATTGTAGAATAATTATATTTTAATTTATATAATAAAATAAACTCAAAACTTAAAATCTAAATTAAAAGTTAGAGTGAGAGAGAGAGAGAGAAACTAACTTTTGATCATGCCTCTATAGAGTTATGCTCAAGGTAGCATGTCATTTGATTAAGGATGTGATAATTCACCTTTAAGACCCCGTCACTTTACCCATTACACACTTAAGGAGGAAAATAGATAAAGAGAAAAGAGAGAGCAGGAGAGAAGGGAGAAGGAGATAAAGATGAGATATAGAGAGGCAAAGGGAGAAAAAAAAAAGAAGGGATATATATATATAGAAAGAGAGAGAGAGGGGTAAGGATAGGGAGATATATATAGAGAGAGGTGGAGATAGGGAGATATATATAGAGAGATGAGAAAAAGAGCTCTCTCTCTCTATATATATAGACATATATCTTCATATCTATCTATCTCCCTTGTCTCTATATCATTACCTCTTCTTGTATCTCTCTCTCTTCCCCCTATCTTTCCCAATATGTATTTCTCTATCTCTCCCTCTTTATCCCTCTCTCCTTATCACTCCCTCTTTCTATATCTCTCTACTTTATCCTCTCTCTATTTTTGTCCCTCTCTCTCCCTTCCTCTATCTATTTGTATATCTATTTCCCTCACTATCTCTATCTCCATATATATCTATCTCTCTCACACACAGTCCTTGTTTCCCCCTCCCTATCTCTCTCACTTGAACACATACGCTCTTAGTTTCTCCCTCATTTTCTCTATCTTTATCTCTCCCCTTCTCTCCATCTCTCTCCCTTACTTAATTACTTGTTTTTATCATCTCCTTTATCTCTTACTCTTTCCCCCTCTATCTACATCTTCCCATCTCTCCCTCTTTCTATACCCACCTCTTCCTCTCTCTATCTCTCTCTTTCTCTTCTCATAGATATATATATATATATCCCTCTTTATCTCCCCCTATTTCTCTCTACCTCTCTCTGTCTCTATTTGTCTACCTCTACTGCTCTCCATTTTTTTCTCTCTATCTCTGCCTCTCACGCTCTCTCTATATCTTCTTATATCTCTATCTCTATCACTTTATCTCACCATCTATATGTCTATATATCTCTCCCTCCCTCTCTCTATATATCTCTATCTCTCCCTATTTATCTCCCTATCTCACTCTTTATCTCTCCCTCTACATCTCTCTATATCTCTATTTATTTGTCTCATTTATCTATTGATCTATCTTCATATCTACCTCTATCTTGTTTTCTCCCCCTCTATCCCTAGACATGTATTCCTCTCTCTATTTATCCATCTCTCTCCCTCTATCTCCCCCTTTTCCCCTTCCTAGACTTTTATATCCATATCTCTCTACCTCTTTATCTCTATCTTTGAAGTGCCCCTCCCATTTGCATCTTATTAATATGAGATAAGTGTTTTAGCTTCACCATTTCCTCATGATAGTTATGGTGATTATTTTATGGCTCTGATTGGTGTGTATGAACCACCACATGTTCGAAATGAGATTCTTCAATATGTCATTTGGTGGCATTTTGTGTGCTTACATGATTGGTTTATTATTATGCTTCGTTCCAATGAAATGTATTATTTATGATATGATTAAATGTGAACCTGATTATTGATGTTTAGAAGGAATGATTTATTTAATTATTTATATGATGGATGTTCAGATGTCATTTTATGCTTATGCTATTGGATCCCGTTGGGATGATTATGATGTGCTTTGACTACATATACATTGAGTAGGTACTCTTACATGTGTTTAATGGTTATAGGTATAGGTTTATTTCTCCACATGGCTTCATAGGTCTGAGTTATTCCCTAATGGTGGTTAATTTGGAGATGTCACATTGGGCCCCTTCATATCCATTCTCTGATAGTACTCTAATCGAGTATGGTATTGTCATATTTGACCTTATGTGAACCCAGATCCAATGTAGGAGTTATTTTGGAATCCCTATGTGTCATGAATGACCAGTGAATGTTTGATTTAATTAACGATTTAAATTTCATATTTTCCTGTAAATGAAATATTAGGAATTTAAATGATTACGATATTATTATTAAAATATTAGGTGTTTCAAGAAAGGGGAAAATAGAAATGAAAGTAAGTTATTGTTTAATTTAAATTGCAAAAATTCTTTGGGTTGGGAATTGCAAGTTATGTTTGATTTAAACATCTAGTTTGGATTATGATTTACATAAATTTAAATAAATATGCTTAAATGGATTTAATGGTTAAATTATACATTAAATGATGTTTTAAATGGATTTAATTGATCGAATTGGTTTTGGGAGAAATTGAGGGAGTTTTAAATTCTAAAATAGAAATATGAAATTTTTAATTGAGTTGTGAAATGGGTAAATAAGGAAAAAGGCATTTTATTTCATTTTTATGTTGTGAAATTGGGAAAACATGGAGAGGGAAAAATCGTTGTTTTGAGCATTTTGGAAATTGTTGATTACGAGAGCAATTCTTATCCAAATTAGATGAGGTCAGATCTGTTGGGATACGAATCAAGAAGGGATCATGTCTGCTTGATTTCGTGACTCCTCGTTTGGCGTGCTTGGCAAATTTCACATTTTAAAATTGAAGGGCATTGAGGTATTTTCCTTGTTTTTAATTCATTTGAGTATTTTTCTTCAAATTTGTTTGTAGGAGAATGATTAGGGGAGTATAGAATCTTCCCATCTCCTTTTATTTCGCATTTTGATTGGTGTAAGGTAGAGATTGATTTAAATTTTGAAAAAAGAAATAGCAAGGTAACCATGCCCAATTTTTTGGGAAATGATGAAACTATCAATTTTATAACTTACGAGGGGTGTTGGGCATATTTGCAACCAAAGGGTATTCTTAGAATTTTGATTTTTAAACTTTGAAATTTTGATAAATTTTAATGGTGGAATTGGGAAAAACCTAGTTTTTGCTTTGTTAAAATATTTGGAAAAAAATTAAAATTTTTGCATGAAAATGGATGATTTTGAATGTTTTGAGAAGGTGGAACTCCATGAAATGTGATAATTGATGTTGTGGTAAAGATTCGTCGAAATTGGAAAAAAGTGTTTTTTTTATTTTCATGTCACACTCGTTGGAGGGTGTGATGAGTGTTTTGGAATGTTTTGAAGAAGTTGTACTTCATGAAATGTGATATTATGCATTATGGGAAAGTTTTATTGAAATTTGAAAAAAAAAAAAAAAATTGCATTGTTTTTCATGCAACACTAGTTGGTGAGTGTGAAGAGCCTAGGAATAGGATACTAGAGAGGGTTATGGGAGTGGCTCCCAACATGTCCTGGACCCAAAGTGGCAAGTAGGTTGATCACAAGTGGGGATTCATTTAATCAAGTGATAATTAATTGTAGGTTTCAAAAATTCTCTCGTGGGTTTCAAAAAAATCTTTTGCAAGTTTTTTTTTTTAACTTATGCAAAAAGCTTTGGAGGGGTTTGATTTTTTAAATCAAAAAACTAATGCACCTTTTTATGATATGATAGTAGAATATATTCTATAGAATATTCGAAGTGCCAACCCTCAAATCCAAAATCTAGGCACCCATATGTCCAGGAGCCAAAATTTTAAGACCCCTTTTTGGTTTTCTAAGGCAAATTGAGCAGTTTTACAAAATCGAATATATCTTGGGCATACAAACTTCGTTTTTCAAAAACTTCATATCGTCAAAAAGCTGGTTCTAATCCCATTCTAGATTTGTATGTATTTTTTTCTATTTTTTGCTAGAAATTTTCTACTGTTAGTTGAAGACAACCCTTCTATTTTGCACTTTTGAGGCCATAACTTGGGCAAACAGACTCCGTTTTTTGCAAAAAAATAGGCGTTGGAAATCTCTTTCAATGCTCTACATAGCCATGTAGTCCATTTTTATAGAATATTCAAAAGGTACATAGGGATATCTCTAATGTGATTTTTGCTTTTTAAGTCCTTCTGCTCTCAAAGTTGTATTTAGGTTTGGTTTTTCTTGTTGTGGGGGGCTATATTTCTCACTTTCAATATCTATATACATCTAAGATCAGAAATCCTATACCATGCATTATTTTGAAAACCACAACTATCATGGTAGACAACTCTTCATTTGAACATCTTATGCCACACAACTATCATACCTGGAAAGCTCATATGACCAGAATGCTCGTGTCCAAGGGTTTATGGTCCACTTTGGATGAATTATGTAGACATGGAAAATATACCGACATGCTTTATCCTAATTACTAACACCATTTCATTCTGAATCATCTTCTCAGCTTATTATCACTCTTCATCCCTTAATTAAATAAATAATCATTTATCTGATTAAGTCATTCTCTCTTGTTAATTAAATCAATCAATCTAATCTAATTAACCCTAAGTCTCTATTTAATTAAATAATTAATTTTATTTAATTAAATCTCTAAGGTCACCCTATTAAATTAAATAAACTAAACCTTATTTAATTTAATCTAACCATCATCCCCTTCAGTTAAATAAATAAAATCATTTATTTAATTAAATCTAAATCACATTCTTTTCATCCTTTGATTTAAATCAATCCATAAATCTAAATCAAATAGTCACATCATCTAATCCCTCATTAAATTAATTAAACCTTGATTAATTTAATCCTAATCTCCAATTTCTCTAGATTTTGCCACTTGCACATGAAAATACATTTAATTCATTTATTAAATCTCTATTTTCTCTCAACTTGGCATCTTTAGAGAATATTCCTTCAAATTTGAAAATCCCTCCAAGTGGACTTTGTCCTTCCAACAAGACATTCATTCCCTCTTACATGTCATTTCACTATTTTCAAATTCCACCTAATTGCATTTGCAGGCACAATCATCAAAATGTGCACATCCTTTGCCCATTCACATCTTGACAAGTGGCATTTGCCCATTGGTTGAAAGTTAGTCCCACATTGCTTCATTTTGGGCATTTCTCCATCTTGTCTTTCTATAAATAAGAGGTTTCTCTCCTCATTTGATCATCCACAATTTGAGCAAGTTTACTATACTCAATTTTATCTTCAAGTATCATCATTTTCATCCATTTTATCAAGTTTATAGCTAGGTTATGTAGATTTTTCATCATGGAGCTCACGTGAATCTTCATCAATTGGATCAACCTTCATCACTTGTCAACATCAACCTTCATCACTTGTCAACATTGCATCATAGGAGTTGGGAAAGGGCCAATTTTCACATCAAATTCGTACCAATTGCCCCATGGGATCAAGAGTTTGCTTGCTTAATTAGGATTTCATTACTTTTACATTGTGTTCTTCATTCTTGTTTCCTATTTTGAGCATTGCTAATGGATTTCACGGGGAATCTTGATTCTTACTTGCATTTGATCTAGCTATGTGTTTGTTTCTTGTGTTTTGCAGGTATTAGGATTGGGGTTCTACAAATTAAAGCCAGCATTGACTCATCAATTTGAGATATTTCAGCATAGGAACAAGACAGATGATGTTATGGGTTTGATTTCAGTACATGTTTCAGACAACCTCTTGTTTCATTTGGAGTCTTGCAACACTCCTAAGGCTATGTGGACGAGATTCAATGATCTTTTGGCACCATCAATGAGTATAGAGCTCTCTAGATTGAGGCGGAATTAACATCACTTGTACTTGATTCTTATTCCTCCATTGACGACTTCTTGCAAAGGTTTAAGTCACCCAAATCTCTTTTGCAAGGTTGTGGGAAGAATAAAACTGACAAAGAATGTATTTTCCTGATTCTATCTAAGCTTTGGGGGTCATTTCAGGTCTTCCCTTCTACTTTCTATTCTACTATGGAAGCATTGGGTGATGCATTTACCATGCCTAATTTTGAGTTTTTTTGTGATTGTTTGACTCATGAATAGGCAATTTTGGGTTAGTTTGAATCTCTTTCTAGTTCCAAAACTTAGGCACTAGTAGCACAAAAATCCAAAGGGAAATATGAGAAGAAAAAAAAGCCCAAGATAGATACTTCATCCGATAGTGAGTGTTCCTCCAAAACATCTCAGAAGTCAGAACATAAACCTCAAACCACTCCTTGGTATGATAAAAATTCTAAGTCTAGCGAGCCTTCCTCCAAGACAAAGAAGAAATCAAGTGAACCTTGCAATTTTTGTGGTAAGGAGGTACATCTAGTCAATCAATGTTGGAAGAGATTAGACGCTTTGGAGGAATCCATGCAGCAGCATAACATCTCCACCCCTAAATCTTCTTCCTCATCTACAAGTAAAGGTAATGTTATTTATGCAAGAGTCTTACCTTCTACAGTTCCATGGATACTTGATTTTGGTACAACACATCACATGACACCTTCTCAAGATTTGGTCTCATCTCTTTCAAATTGTAGCACTACTTAGATTGTAGTTGGGGATTCTACACAACTTTCGGTTTTGGGCTCAAGCACTATCACACTTGAGGATGGTTTTCTTTAGGAGGTACTTGTAGTTCCCGATATCTCCACCAACCTTCTTTTAGTGTATCATATTTTTTCAATCTAGCACCAGTAAGACAATCAAGTTTACCCCACATGATGTAGTTATTTGAGACCTTCATGATCCTAATATTATTGTGGCTATCAATAGTAGCTTGAAACTATCAATGAGCACCAAATTAATTCCTAGGAAAATTTGCAAACTTAACATATTTTTTTCCATATGTCTTATAATCATTGCATCCTTCATCACTCTTTCCAAGTTGTTGGTATCATTCTATATAGAAGCCAACACAATCTAAATGTCCCAACCAATGCTAAAGGGAACTTTAGCCCTAACTAGATGGGACCATTTATTATTACTTGTATTTATGGTTTTAGGGATTATGGTTTATCTACAAATAATGGATGCCCCTTAAAGAATCGCTCAATGTGATTCATTTGTGTAGATTTTATGCTTTATTTTTTCTTTCTTCTCTCCATCAAAATTCTCTTAGTGCATATACGAGTTATCCATGATGTGATATTTTCCTTCTTATTGTCATAATGTGATGTGTGTAATTTATTTCCATGCACAAGTATAGATGCTACAATTCCTTAATAATATCATATTCCTCTTCAATTTATGATTCTTTCTTCTTAAAACATAATACATAGAGTTGTTATGTGTTTCTTACACTTCCCATACATGCATACAAGTTTTTTCTTCCTAACATAATTTAAAGTGTCTTAAGTGTTAGAGTTATCATGTATTAGAGAATAATTAATTACTTTAATTGATTATTATTCTAATTCTCATGAACTTAAACTAAACTTAGTTTTTCTTTATTAGTTAACTCAATGCTTTATTCATGCTAATTACAAAGCTAATATTAGATCAATTTATCTCATCACATAGGATGTTGACACTTGTCATGATCTAAACCCTTTATCATTAGGGTTGCTCTTATAAAGCATTCATTCTCTCTTGTAATTATTCATTATGTAAGTATTTTCTTTTTAAGGAATAGAAAATATTTGTTTTGTAGAGCTCTTGTGTAGAAGGTGTTTTGTTCATTGGTTGATCATGTGGCTCGTGTTATTCACAAATATAACATGGTGTCAGAGCGAGGATTCAGTGAACCCCTTCTCCATTCTAGAGTCTTTTTCTCATGTAGGGTTACACGATCGAATCTGGCTTTTTTTAGTGTTTTTTTTTGCAATTTTTGGAGGTAGGAAAATTTTCGAAGCACTTTGGCACAAAATAGCTCTTGCCATCGCATTTGAAATGGCCAAAAACCTAAAGATCAATTGTTGTTTCACAAAAATCTGAGAAAAAAAATTGGGAGTGATTTTTTGAAAGCACATTTTTTGAGGTAAATATTTTGTACAACAGTATGGAATCTATACAACATATGGATCCATACATTGTACTGCAGCGCCATTAATTGTAGGTTTCAAAAATTCTCCCGTGGGTTTCAAAAAATATCTTTTGCAGGTTTTTTTTTTTTAAATTATGCAAAACTTTGCAGGGGTTTAATTTTTTAAATCAAAAAATTGTTGCACCTTTTTTATGATATGACAACAAAATATTCCAAGCGCCAACCCTCAAATCAAGAATCTAGGCACCCATATGTCTAGGGGCCGAAATTTTAAGACCCTTATTTGGTTTTTTAAGGCAAATTGAGCAGTTTTACAAAATCGGGTATATCTTGGGCATATGAACTTTCGTTTTCCAAAAAAATTATATTGTCAAAAAGTTGGTTCCAATCCCAATCTAGATTTGCATATATTTTTTTCTGATTTTTTACCAAAAATTTTCTACAGTCAGTTGAAGACAGGCAAACGGACTTCATTTTTTGCAAACGAATAGGCGTTGGAAAGCTCTTTTAGTGCTCTACATAGCCATGTAGTCCATTTTTCCAGAATATTCAAAAGGTACATAAGGATCAATCTAATGTGATTTTTTCTTTTTTAAGCTTTTCTACTCTCAAAGTTATATTTGGATTTGGTTTTTCCTATTGTGGGGGGTTATATTTCTCGCTTTTAGTATCTATATACATTTAAGATCAAAAATTCTATACCACGCATTATTTTGAAAACCACAACTATCATGGTAGACAAATCTTCATTTGAACATCTTACACCACACAACTATCATACCTAAAAATCTCATATGACCATAATGCTCATGTCTAAGGGTTTATGGTCCACTTTGGATGAATTACAACCAGCATTGGGGTGATCCTAGAATAGTGGTTTACAATTTTTGGCCAAACTGGACACTAAATTTGTTATTTTTAACTAAATCTTCACATTTGAGCACCTATAGCGGCCAAACCATGAGGAATTTGAAGATGATGCAAACTAGAGTCTCGTCACATTTTGTCTCTAGATTCTAAAAATATTTTTTTCAATTTTTTTGGAATTATATTACACCTCTTTTTCCATCTCCCACAAAAGCTGGTTTTTTCCAAAAAAAAACATTTTTAAAAAGTGATGCACATCGTATAATGCATAACTTTTTTTCCATGAAGGATAAAATTCTAATTCTTTCGAATTTACATTTGTGACTCTGATATCTAGTGCTTCCACTTGGTTAGATAGTTTTTAATTGAATCTTTTTTCTTTACTCAAGTTTTGAAGTCAAACCAATAACAATTCAGACATAGCGCGACCATATAACGCGTAACTTTTTTTGTATATATCAAAATTCAATTTATTTTTTTGTTGGATCAAGGACTTCAATATCTGGTGCACTCATATTTTTCATTTTTTTTATAATCTGCTATTTTTCCACATGTGCAAAACAAAGACCTTCATTTTCGATGAAAAACCTATGTTTAATAAAACTAAAACAAATACATAATAAAACCAAAACATATTAAAATTATATTCATTGATAGCTCATTTTGAAGACTACCCGATTCCAGCTATTTTGTAAATATTCCCCCATTTTCATCCTCAACTTGAGCTTCAAATCATAAAAATTTAGGTTTTTTGTGTGAACAAAGTCAAAAATTAGGGAAAAGGGGGTTCGCTAG
>VDFB02366510.1:0-35333 GCA_007258455.2 Sequoia sempervirens
AAAAAGAGATAACATAGTTTAAAAATTTGAAGACTTTTATGTTGATGATGATTTCTTAGCTCAGGCATTATGGTAGTTTTTATTTTGCAAACTTTTAAACTACAAAAGAGTTGTACCACTTCTAGGACACTGTAATCAAAATTAGAAACATAATTTATAATCAATGAAGAGTTGCCTACTTGAAATGATTTCATGTTAATATCTTCTTTCATATCATTTGATTTCTAATTCTTCTTAAACATGTAAATTTTCATACATATTTTTTATTTCACTGATTTCTTAATTTCTTCACTGAAACCCCTAATCTGGGAAGCCCCACTATTGAACCTACCAAATTTTCAAATTCGTTAACTACTCAGACAACAAAAAATTGACTACAACAATGAGTTTAATTATGTTTCCTGACTATAGAATCCTATCAGACAATAACTCTAAATGTGGCCTCAATGATCTACAACCCTAGTTAGCATGACACATGAACTATGATAATAAGGACATCATCTTGAAATGGAATATCATAAGTTAAGGATCTGTCTATTTTATATTTGAACATTGCAACCGTGAGAAATGGGATATGGAGCATGGATTCCATTTTGAATTAGGGTACATATATAGCTATATTACAAAATTTAAATATAGCCACAAGGAGATATAGATATTGGGATAGATTCCCATCACTGAGCCTTTGTTCCCTGGTGATTACAAGCACAATAAACATTAGAGTTGTACTCCAAATTAAAATGTAAGAACAAATCTACATCATCACATACAATATACAAATGCACTCAAATAGCCAATTTTCTATTGAACCTATGAAAGTTCGCCACTTGAAATTTGACATTTGACAGGCAACCCGCAAAGAGGGGTCTGCCAAATCTTTCTCACTTCCCTCCCATCAAATGCCAAATTTCAAGTCTCTAGAAATTGTTTAGCCTGTTAAGATATTTTATTTGGTTTGAACAAACCATGAGGTACCTTGTTTTGTTGTTTTCTTTGGGGAATACGATTTGAGTATATTGTGTAAGATTTTCATATAAAGGGAAGGTGAATACTAAGGTACAATCTTGCTTTAATTTAGGCACAAATTTGATACTTATAAGCAACTTCAATCCAAAATTTAAAAACCACGTAGTTGGCAGATACAGAGCCAAATTTACTACAAACAGTCACCGACTCACCCCCAATCCAATATTCATGTTGAGAAAAGGGAAAATATTTTCTCAAGCTAAAATCATTTTGATACATTTTGTTGAAAGCTCAAATAATTGCACAAGTGACCCTAGAAGATAAAATAGAATTTGTCATAACCTATGAAATTTGCAAGTTCAACCACTGGTAGAAAGTTCAAAATAAAATTATCCTAAGGACCATCTCCCAAACATCACAGGGCTCCATGCATATTGTGTACTTGATGGCATCCCAAAGTTAGCTCAAGGTAAGTGAAAAAACTTTGGAACCTTAAATCAGGGAGACAAAAGTTCTACAAGGCTTTGATACTTTTTGTCAATTTGCTTCTACCTTCACAGCAAGCTAGAAAGTATAGTCTAAGGATGCATTGAGGATGCTTTGCAAAGTTATCACTTCCTTAACATTCAACTGTTACATTTCCATGTTTTCATAAAATAATAATGACTAAATGAATGATCAAGCTAAATGATTATGTAAGAATAACTCTAAATTCAAAAGTATTTAAAAATAATCATGACTAGAAACAAAAATCAGTACCATCAAATAAACTTTTTTAAAGTTCATAGTGAAATTTTCCTGTGCATAGTTGAATTAAATGATATTTAAGAATAATTCTGAATTGAACAATATTTAAGTATAAGTATGATTACAAATAGAAATAAATACCTTCCAATAAACTAAAATTTTCATATCTTTCTCTAAAATATTTAATGAATAAAAAAACTAAGTGATTTTCAAGAATAACTCTGAACTAAACAATATTTAAGAAGAACAAGAATGAGCATTGTCAAATAAACTTCCTTAAAGCTCAAACAATGAAATTCCCATGTCCGCGTAGAAAATACTTGACAGAACGAGTGGTGGAGGTTTTGTGTAATTGTTTACTATAAATCTACTGTCAACTGGTATAGGAAACATTGTCAGAGAAAATCTACGTGCCTTAAACTGTTGATGGTATGGAATTAATGGAGAGTTGATTGATTTGGTTAAATGCTTGTTTGAGTTGTTTGTGCTAGATTTTAATAAATTGTTGTCCTCTTGTTTTGACAGCTAGTTTGGTGAGCCTTACATGGTTATCTGTGACTTTTTTGTAGGTATTAAGGAAAAGGCACCAGTAGATGGGCATTTATCATTGTTTTGAGTGCACTTGGGCACTATTACATTTTACTTGCTCGACTCCAACTTTTTATTATATGTACTTCTTTTGGATGGATCTCCATCGTGGATGGGATATGTTGTAATGAAAAATTATTTAAAACCGTTTATTATAATGCAACTTGGAACTTAAATTAGGTTGATGGTTGGTCATATACTTGGAAGATATGGATGTTTACTTATTAATATAAATGCTTTAATGTGACATTTTGGGCTCTGTTGCATCCACTTGTGTACAAGTTCAAAATAATGTAAGTTGCATTTGTGTTTTAAAATCCTTGTTAATCATTTGTGTATGTAACCTAATATTAATAAAAAAAATACTAAAAAATAAACAAATGTGATGGGAACATTGATTGATCCCCATTATCCTATTTTTAGAAAAATATTAAATATTTAAAAGATCTCTTATTAAAAAGTAATGGTCCCAGTTTGGTCAACTCCTATACCCAATATAGGAGCCCCACCCACTATGGTCCCTCTCCCTAGCAGTAGGAAAAGATGAGGAAATGTTATAGTTTGCAGGTGGAGACAAAGAATCATGTCGCATAAGAGGGGATTGAGACGTCTGGCCCCTAGAATGCAAGGATGATTCCTTATCCACACTGGCATTAGGTATAGATGAGGAAATGTTATCATTTTGTGAAGAGACCTATCCAGATGGAGGATCAAAAGTTTTGGAGAATAACTACTACTATAACAGTGGCAAAAAATATACAACCATTGCAAAATACTCATACTAAGGTGCCTAATATAGTCCTGCAATTTGAAACAACATGCTGATGTTTTTTCAGAGGATAACAGTCAAAATGAGAGCACACCTACTTACAAAGACGCTATTGTGATTGATGGTTGCAGAATGGTTAGAAATGTGCTCTCTTTAATAGATCAAAAGTATGTACAAATTCGAAAAGACTATTTTTTTGGAAGGGTTATCTATCCTTTGATTTTGACTGCCCCCGTCCATCTATAATAATGACTTGAGAAATGATGATGCAACCGTTCCATAGAAAATATTTATACGAAAATATCTTCTTATCATTACAATAAAAAATCTCTTTATCATTTACAACAGTACTGAATGAGGCATCTGAGGAGGTATGGAAAAAATCAAATCGAACTGTTTGTTATTCGAATCCAAAAGGAGGTGAGTGTGTTTGACCATCCAGGATATTTTTTTATAATCTTTTTAATGTGATGTGATGAATGACAAGAAGTTTGAGATGTTTATAATAGATCCCAGGTTTACCCTCAAGTTAAGTGCTATTATTCAACTACTTGCATTAAATTATTTCCTACCACGTTCCAAGGAAACTGATGATTGTAAAAATGAATTTACAGCTTTTAAAAACATTTCATTCTTAACCATGGATCTGCACCGTTATGCACTACATTTCTCAATCATGATCATTCAAGATAATCCCACATACATGTTTGATCATTTAAAATAACATTTTTACTTTCAAAAACTTTGGTGTAGTGAGCATCTCATCTTTATCAAGTGTTTGAGAAGTCTGTACTGTTGGCTGTAAATCTTCAGCTGGGTTATCATTATTGTATTATCATAGTTGATTTTATATGTTTCTTTGTCTGTACTATTGGTTGCAAATCCTCAGCTGGGTTATTGTTATTGTATTATCATAATTGTGTTTATATGCTTTTTTGTCTGTACTGTTGGCTGTAAATCCTTAGCTGGGTTATTAGTATTGTATTATCATAGCTGAGTTTATATGCTTCTTCGTCTGTAACGTGGGCTTCAAATCTTAAACTGGGTTATTGTTATTTAAGGTTTAAGAGAAAGCAATCCCTTCATATTCATACTTTGATAAAATTTTAGACAAGAAATCATGTTCCTTTATGAAACATGTGCCGCTGTCCAAACATGAGCCAATATACAATGTAGGGAGGGGAACAAAACCTTAGTGCAAATCATGAGCACTTGAGTCTTCTCTCATTGCCTTAAATCTTGTGTGAACACTACTTTTTTAACCCTATCGATATTGCTATTAATTTTTTATATATGATATTATTTATAACATCTAATTTATATTATAGAGTATAATATTGATATATGTTGAAATATAAATAATATGAAATATAATGAATATAAAATATATAATATGTATTATTATATCTTAATATATATCAAAATGATTTAATGGAAAATAGATCAATAAGTTTGAAGTAGTAATATTCATATCTCTAGTTATGTTTTTTTCATATCTTTAAATCTAATTATAACAAATATGTTTAAATCACATTGAACATTGTATCTATTTGCAAATGAATGATTTTTTTTTAAAATGCATGATAAAATTTTGATATAAATCAAAAGGACCATTGGATTCCTTAAGTAATAGTCAAGACCTTTGTCAATCTACAAAGATATTAAAAAAATGTCAAGTTTAGATCTAAATGTTTATGAAACTAAGACTAATATGAAACTAGGAACTAAGATTCACATTAAGCCTTGGTCCTGCTAATGCAAAGGTTTTCTCACAATAATCAATGATGGTAAATGACCTAGAAAGATGTTCTTAATTTCATCCTCCTAGATACATAACAAGAGAATTTTGGCTTGTAGATTGAAAGGGCAATAGCCTCATTCTAGGAAGGTGAACCTTGGGAGTGAAAAACAAAAATAAAATTGAAATATGCAAACTTTGTAACAACATGGCCCAATCCAAGGGATAAAAACCACCTTTGGTGTATAGTCAAGAATGGTATGATTGCTATGCAATTGAACTAGTGCAAACACTAAGATGTTGTAATAAGCCACACAAATATTAAATGCACCCATTAGTGATGTTATTTTGATGCTAATTAGATAAGGTTTACCTATTATAGAACTATGTTGGAGTTTGGTGTATAAAATCATATGAATAGTTGTTGCTCCTTTGGATCTCTCTTGCTTGCTTCCACTATTTGCATAAGTTCACTAAATGTGAAGATCTCATTTATATAACATGTTCTAATTTTCAATATATTGCATATAGGTTAGTGGCAATATCATGCTATATTGTTGGATGTTAAAAATTGAGGAAGTTACCATTTGGCACTGTAGACGTCTAAATTTGGACACTTAATTTATCCAAATTCATCCCCTTTCATCTTATTTTCATTAATTAAATAATACTACTATTATTTAATTAATATCTTTAATTCTGCCAAATCCCTAAGGTATTTAATCAATAATACCTTATCTCTTTAATCCTCCTTCCATCAATTGAATTAAATAAATATTCCATTTATTTAATTCCCCTCATCACATCCTCTATCCTTTTATCTTACATCTAATCCTTCTTCTAATCTCATCATTGGGATGTGCACATGTACTAATCTTTGATTGGGAGGTCAATGCTATCCTCCAACTTGCAAGTTGGCTCTAAACTCTCATAGCCACTAACCATCCTCAATCCTTCACTGTAGCCTAATCAGCCTCTCCGGGGAATTTTAGTCCTTTTATCCTTCAAAGAATATTAAATTCTTTCTCTTCCCCATGTCCTTTATGACATGTCCTTAGTCAACCCTATTAAATGCTTTTCTTCTTTTGATAGGGCATCTCCCTTCCCCATGTGAATTTTTTATTTGATACATTTAAGAATTTTTGGAGGACTACGCCCTCTTCCCATGAATATTTGAGGAATTTTTAATTCCTCACATGTCCTCTCACCCACATGGGGACAAGTACCTCCTTTATGAGGAGATCTTGTCCAATCCCAAGGTACTTTGTACCCCCCTCCATGTCATGTCCTATCTTTCCACCTCATGTCCACTTCACCTTTTAGGGCTACCTCACATGCCACATGTCAAGATGTCAGGGCTTTGAGTTCTCAACTCACCTTAGCCCTACATCTTGATATTTGGTGGATCAATCTCAACCGTCCATTTCCCCTAAGATTTTCCAAAAATTCTATAAATCCCCCTTCTTTTCTCCCATTTTGGGGGAGATCATTTGTGCTAGCCAAACTCTTGCAGTTTTGTCTCTCAACCAACACTTAGCTATTTTCATGTTTCTAAGCATCATTTGCATATCACATCTCACATCTTATGCCATCCAAGGAGCATACACATCAAAGATCGAAGGGCCAACCAAAGGATCGACTCAACGCAAGGTATAAAGTTCCATTTCATTGCTTTGTCTTGCATTGTTTCCAACTTAGGCTAATCTTGAGGTGTAGGTTGTTTTAAGTTGTTTATTTGCACTCTTTTACTTGTTGCTTGCTTTATAACACTCTATTTCGACCTATCACATTTCTGGCACGCCCGGTGGGACCCACAAACAGGTCTCTTTCTTTCACATTTGCTATTTTTTGCATTTTTACAGGTCCAGGTTACAGAGTGGCAGACTGGTCCTCCTGTAGTGGCGGACTGGTCCTGCAGTGGTGGATTGGTCCTGGAGTGGCGGACTGGTCCTAATTCAATGGCAGACTGGTCCTAATTTAGTGGCGGATTGGTCCTGGAGTGGCGGATTGGTCCTAATTCACTGGCGGATTGGTCCTAATTCAGTGGCGGACTTGTCCTAATTCAGTGGCAGATTGGTCCTAATTCAGTGGCAGACTTGTCCTAATTCAGTGGCGGATTGGTCCTAATTCAGTGGTGGACTGGTCCTAATTTAGTGGCGGATTGGTCCTAATTCAGTGGCAGACTTGTCCTAATTCAGTGGCGGATTGGTCCTAATTCAGTGGCGGACTGGTCCTAATTCAGTGGCGGATTGGTCCTGGAGTGGTGGATTTGTCCCAGTGCAGTGGCGGACTAGTCCTATTTTAGTGGCAGACTAGTCCTAATTCAGTGGCAGACCTATCCTAATTCAGTGGCGGACCTGTCCTGAAGTGGCGGACCTATCCTAACAGAGTGGTGGACCTGTCCTCCAGAAGGTAAAAATTTCAAGTTTTTTCGAATTGTCTTTTGGTAAAATAGGAACATAGTTTAATTAAAGGGGTGTCAATAAACCTTGCTTGGTGTGTTTGGGAAGGCTATTTGACGTATCCAATCCCCTTGCACCATTTGGCGATCCTGGGTGACGAGAAAATCATAGCTTTCTAAGTCCTTTTGAGTCACCCTTTTTCAATTTCTTAGTGGGACCTGCTTGGGGATTTCATCACCCCAAGGGACGATTCCAACCACGCGTACCGGGGGGGTATATAAGGGAAGGCGTTGTGCCTCGATCAACCCGTTATGAGTGCGGCGTCGGGATGGCGATGAAGAGAGTTGGTCGACAGCGTATACCAGCTAAGGTTCCGGGCCTCCCGCGCAGCTTGTAACGAGGTTGGTGTTGAGTTTTGGGCCTCGCGTGCCAGATGCGTATATCGAGGACTCCTTAGCAACCATGTTCATCCTAGAGTAGAAGACTTTGTTGGCCATACCCATCTCTACTAATCTTAGGGTTGTGCTGTCTGAATTGTCTTTCTCGTGCAAAATCAGTCATTATCAGTGTTTGATATATTTTGGGTCCTTTGCCTTACCCATCCATCAAAAAAAATCCTTTGGCGGACTTGTCCTTATCCTTTGGTAGACCTGTCCCTGTGTAGTGGCGGATTTGTCCCAGTGCAGTGGCGGATCTGTCCCAGTGCGGTGGCGGATCTGTCCTAATGCAGTGGCGGATTTGTCCTAGTGCAGTGGCAGATCTGTCCCTGTGCAGTGGTGGATTTGTCCCAGTCCAGTGGTGGATCTATCCCAGTGTAGTGGCGGATTTGTCCTACTGCAGTGGCGGATTTGTCCTGTGCAGTGGCGGACCTGTCCTAGTGCAGTGGCGGACCTGTCCTTATGCAGTGGCGGATTTGACCTTCGCTCTTTCTTCCTAAGGCCGCCATTTCCACACTGTTTATCCGATTGACTCCGTTCAAAGGCAGTTCTTCTCATTTTTTCATGCTCTTTCTGATGATATATAACACTTCATACTTTTGAGAAGTTATCCGGGGCACCTTTTTCCTCACCATCTGCCTCCTCGAGGGGGGTACACCCTACCATTATCTCTATTTACTTGTTCCGAGTGAACATTCATCCATTTCACATATCCTTTCATCATTTTGAACTCTCGTCCTATCATTCTGATCATTCGTTTACTCATTCCAAGTAATTGTTCATCCGTCCCAATCAACCATTTGCTCATTTTGAGTATTTGTTCATCCATTTATAGCATCCATTTCTTCAATCAAGTCATCGCTTTCCCCATCCAAATCACCTGGACTTCTTCTTGGGTTATTATCCAAATTGACCAAAGTGTCTGATCTGATCATCATCATCAACATTTACTTAGGATTGTCATCCGTCCTAAGTTAATCATCGTTGGCCCAATCAATTCACCTTCAATCTCAAGGTGGATTCGGTGCTACAATCATCCATTTATCCTTTAATCCGATCAATCAGTATCCTAAGTCATCTAAGATAATCTCTGAACAGGATTTGTAGTCTCTTTCATCATCCATCAGTCAATCTTATCAATCAATCATCGATCAATCTTATCCAATCCAATCTGACCACATCCCTATCCAACCACCTTCGACCCAATCAATCTACTTCCATCTCGAAATAGATTCAGCGTCGTAATCATCCTTTGATCATCCAATCCAATTGTCAAAATCAATCCCATCGCATCATCCAATCATCCTAATCTGAGCTTTAGTCCAATCCTAATCTGAGCTTGTCTCGAATCCCGATTTGGGCTTTTGTCCATTTCCATCCAAAATCTTTATCCATCATCTTTATCCTTTCATCATCATGAATTCTTATCCTCCATCAATAGTGGTCAATGGAAACCCTAATTACATCGACGATGATAACGAAAGTCTTGTTGATCAAGAGGTATACGACATAGATCCCCTTGACACTATCATTGCTAGTAAGCTTTCTCTACCCACCTTCCAAAATCCAATCACCCCATCGAGTTATCCCATCATGACTTCATCTATGCCTAATCACACTCCTTATGCTACCTTTGACAAGGGATGTCCATCATATCCATCATATCCTTCATCTACATCGTCCTCTTATCCAACACCTGCATCCTCTTATCCTAGTCTGCCATCACAATACCCTCATCCTAATAATTAAATAATAGGAGTATTAATTAACGAAAATAAGGTGAAAGATGATGAATTTGGATAAATTAAGTATCCAAATTTAGATGTCTACATTTTGCCCCTCTTTGAGATGGTGTTACGAAGCAGCATCATTTCAAAGAATATTAAAACATAGAACCTAGAAGAAGATGGTTAGATTGGAAAAGATGCCCCAGTCATTCAAAGAAGTGACTACGAAGGAAGATGATGGGGGTAAAGATGGAAGTTAGGGATGAAGGATGCCCCCTCGAGAGGACATGCGGGTTCAAGAGAACACGGGTGGGCCCTCGAGATGATGGGGGTGGTCCATCCCCTCCCACCGGGCGTGCCAGAAATGTGATAGGTCGAATTAGGTGGT
This sequence comes from Sequoia sempervirens, assembly GCA_007258455.2. Taxonomy (NCBI): domain Eukaryota; kingdom Viridiplantae; phylum Streptophyta; class Pinopsida; order Cupressales; family Cupressaceae; genus Sequoia; species Sequoia sempervirens. The sequence continues at coordinate 9,763 of VDFB02366510.1, forward strand.
TAGAAAGCAAGCAACAAACCAAAAGAGTGCAAATAAACAACTTAAACAACCTACACTTCAAGATTAGCCTAAGTTGGAAACAAAACAAGACAAAGCCACGAAATGGAACTTTATACCTTGCGTTGAGTCGATCCTTTGGTTGGCCTTTCGATCTTTGACGTGTATGCTCTTTGGATGGCAAGATGCAAGCTAGATGAGGATGTGAAGATGGATGCAAGTGGATGAAAATGTGAAAATAACTAAGTAGAGGTTGAGAAACAAAACTGCAAGAGTTTGGCTAGCACAAATGATCTCCCCAAAATGAGAGAAAAGAGGGGGTATTTATAGGATTTTTGAGAAATCCTAGGAGAAATGAACGGTTGAGATTGATCCACCAAATATCAAGATGTAGGGCTAAGATGAGTTGAGAACTCACAAGCCCTCACATCTTGACATGTGGCATGTGATTTAGCCCTAAAAGGTGAAGTGGACATGAGGTGGAAGGAGAAGGACATGACATGGAGAGGGGTACAAAGTACCTTGGGATTGGACAAGATCTCCTCATAAAGGAGGTCCTTGTCCCCATGTGGGTGAGAGGACAAGTGGGGAATTAAAAATTCCTCAAATATCCTTATGGGGATGAGAGAAAGAATAAAAAAATGAATAAAGGACATGTGGGGAGAAGTGAAGGAATTAAAAATTCCTTTTGGGTGCCTTGGGGGATTAAAAGGTGAATTAAAAATTCACATGGGGAAGGGGGATGCCTTGGATGAATAAAAAGGAATTAAAAATTCCTTGGGGGATGGGGAGAGTTGACTAAAGGGGGTGATTAGGATTGTGCAAGTACTTGATTAGATTAACTAATGAGGATTAGAAGAGGGTTAGATCTCACATGTGACTTGATGTGACAAGTCAAAGATCACATGGGAAAGAGTAATGAAGGATTAGAGGGGGGTTAGGTGGCTAAGAAAGATTAGAGGCCTATTTGCAAAAGTTGGAGGATGTGACACATCCTAATGATGGGATTAGGATAAGATAAAAAATGGAGGATGTGACATAAAGGGGATTAAATAAATGGAATATTTATTTAATTCAATTGATGGAGGGAGGATTAAAGAGATAAGGTATTATTGATTAAATATCTTAGGGATTTGGCAGAATTAAAGATATTAATTAAATAATAGGAGTATTAATTAACGAAAATAAGGTGAAAGATGATGAATTTGGATAAATTAAGTATCCAAATTTAGATGTCTACAACACCAATCCACAATCCCACGTGCATCTTTAAATTTTACTGAATCCTCAAATTTTAATTGTTCTCTAGCAAGAATTCTTTTGACACATGCACCAGCTCCATCATGTTCTCCTTTACCATGCCCAGCTTAAAAAAAACTCCATATATGTTGGACATTAAGTTCCTTGTGAACCCTACTTAACCAATAGAACATTCAAGCATTCTTGAACTGCCTTGTACAATTACCATATGAGGTATTCTTTCATCTGGATTCCTCTTTCTCTTAAATTTCTATAAAATATAAACAATATTGAACAAACTTTGACGAGTGTAACCGATTGTCACTCAAATAAAAAATGATACTCCCTCAAAACTTTTCTATCATCCTCAGTGCTATCATCTGCATGTCTATAAACAATATGGACAAACATAGCTACTTGCACTGAATTATAATACTGTGATTGAATTTCCTCTTGTAGAGCAAAAGTATAATTCTCCACAAAATCAACCACTGAAAGTATAGTACCAATTGGAAATGTGTTTCTACATGCGCGAAATTGGCCATCAAGCCATCAAACATGTTCAGCTCGTGCATAACATATTTTGGTACAATTTTATTCTTAAATTCACTCATGAATGCATGCTCACTAACTTTTTTCTGTAACTAAATCACAACGTTTTCCTATTTTTCCATGTTTTAAAGAATAGTGAACATACTTAAATCTTTTAACATCTACTAATTGTTGTCCAAAATCATTATCAACACTTTCATGCATACAAATTCTTAAAAATGAAAGATTTTCATAGTTAATGCATTGTACAGAAATACAGGAACTTAAATAAAATAATTTATCATTAGATCTTTCACAAAACAAACTTGAAATAAACTCTCTTATTGCTTCAAGTGGCATATCAATACCACACTCCTATATAATCATGTTAGTATGCAAGGTACAACGTATATATCGAAAAACATCATAAAAATAACGAAATTGAACATGCGTTTTACAACAACAAGACATTTGTTACTTATTAATTTTTACATACCAAGGTTTACATTTTTCAAAAGACCTTTGACTTATTTTAATATTACTAGGTAACACTGAATCACTAAAAAAATTTCTATAAAATTCAATTTGTGTTGTATCTAATAGGTGTTTTGGGTGAGGATTGCGAACTTTGGACCCCACCCTTAATTTTAAAACATCTCTAGCATTTGATGAAACCCTAGTATTATCATGCCAATATTTTTCGATCAAAGATTTAATTTCAACATTCAATTTCAAATCAAACCTCAGTAGTCAACCATTGAAACTCCAACATTGGTTGATAGGATCATTTTCTATACTCTCTTCTTTTTGCCGCTCTTAGCAATGTTTTAGGATGTATTTTTAAAACTTCACTAATATTGCTTACCATTCTTTTATTCAAAGTTGCTTTATTAACTATAGCAGTTGTTATAGCTCTTCTTGCTATGTTTTATCTTTAGATCGACTATTTTTCCCAATAGATTGAATGACACTAGCAATAGTAGACATAACATGTTTTAATGATTGATCTTCTTTTTTTGGTTTAACATAAAAGCCTAACCTTTTCATTACTTTCCTCATTTTTTGCATTCTCATCAATTTCATCATTAGTTGACATTGAAATGCAATTTTTTTATAATAAAAGAATTTGGCATATATTCTATTCACATGTGTTCTTATTTTCCTCCAAGAAATTTGACCAAGAAGATTATTGAAAACACCAATTCCAATTTTTAAAAAAGTATTTTTATTAAATTCAACATCACATTCTAGATTTTCATCTTCATCTTCATTTACATTTTCATCTTCATTTTCATCAACAAAACAGTTTTCATTTTCATTTTCATCAAAAAAATAGGTTTTGTTTTCATTTTCAACAAAAGGATCATTCTCATTTTCATTTGCAACAAAAGATTTTTCTTTTTCGTTTTCAAAAAATTCTATAAAAGTTTCATCTCTTCGAATATCATCAATGTCAACATCATTAAGTCCAACATCTTATAAAACTTCTACATACAAATTTACCATTTCACTAACATGTGGATTTGAAGACGTACCTGGATATGTGCATATTGAAACATTCTCCATAACATTCAAAGAGGGATTTGAAGACATAGTAGGACTTGTTTGTATAATCATATTATTCTCCAAATTGACTCCTTGCAAATTAGTTTCATCTACAACCATGGTATCCTCAATGTTTTCATCTTCAATAGTTGTGGAATTGGATGCTCCACCATCATTCATTGATTTAATGCTCATTCTTCTTTGTCTTTGTCTTTGTCTCTCCTTCTTTCTTTTTGTTTCAATTTCTTGAGGAGTAAATGTCATCTCTTATTATGAGCTTTATCTCCCATGATTATAAAATTCTCAAGCACAAATGAATGTCAATAGTGAAATTCTTCAAAATATTCAATCCAAATTGGAAGTTGAAGACCTGTTAGGACAAAATTCTTCCTCTTTTGTTCCTCAAAACAAGTAGAAAACTAGCACAATTCCACTTTCAAAATTGTTTTCTTCATGCCTCCTTTGAAAAATTCAATCTATATTGCAAGTTGAAAACCTTTTGTTCCTCCAAACAAGTACAAAACTAACACAATTCCACTTCAAAAACGGTGTACATGATGCCTCCTTTGAAAAAATCAATCAAAATCAAGTTCACCACCTGTAAAGACAATAGCTCAATTTTACTGCTCTCGACCGTACATGTGAAGTTGTAGACTTCACAGTAATTTTTAACAGTAAATTTAAATAAAAGAAATGGGATCCCGTTTGTAAAACAGGATCCCGCTTATAAAAATTGGGATCTCGTTTTATAATCAGGATCTTGTTCCCTAATATTAAATGTGGGGACCGTTGGAAGGGAAACGAGATCCTGTTTCCCTTCCAATGGTCTGAATATTAAATATTAGGGAATGGGATCTTGATTATAAAACAAGATCCTACTTTTAATAAACGAGATCCCATTTTATAAAGCGGGATCTCGTTTTCAAAAATTGGAATTACTTTTAGCTTTGTGGTCAGGTTTCTGCCTTGGATTTTGGTTTGGGAAAAGCATTGGGAATCCGAACCTAGGCCTTCAACTTGGTTTGACCTGCAAGTTGAAGGTCCTAACAATGTCAGAGAAAAATATTGACTTTGGACATATGGCTAATGACTTTTTTTGCAGAATTTTTTTACAAAATTAAAACCCATTTTAGATGAGACAATGCATATTCCAAATATGTAAATTTTTTTACAATTGGATTATTTTTTCTATTTTTCAATTAATTTCTAATAAAATTATTCCATAAACTTTAAATATCAAGGTTTTTTCCTATTTTAATAACTTTTGATCAACATAACATTTTTACGAACGAATTGCACGAGAACAAACTTCAGACAATTCTTTTCAATTTACAAAAATCAAAAAATGATAAGTTTAGGTCATCTTATGCATGTTGTACACGATGGTTTTTCAAAACGACAAATATGACTAATAAAAATTTAACAAAAAAAATATTCAAAAAAAATTACAAAAAAAATCGAGAACAAGCTTCAGTGAGTCACAAATCTTTTCCCAAAAGGATTTAGAAAAATACGATAATTTAAGTCAAAATATGGATGTCGTACATGTGCATGGTATGGTAAAAAAAAGTGACTTTCAAACAGTGGTTTTTAGAAACGCCTATTGAAACTCAATTTGTACAATCTGGGTATTGAAATAAATTACATATTTGGAAACTAGACTCCGAGCACTACATTTTATGATCAGTAACCTTTTTGAATATTTCATCTCTAAGTGCTTCAAATTTTAAGGTCAAATGTGTCAAATTCTGAAAATTAGGAAAAACACTCCCACTTTTTGGCCAAAAAGTGGACTCAACTTCTTGCCAACACCCGTTGACTTGTTATAAGGGACATCGAGACTCTTTTACCGAGTCAAATGAACAACAATCTCAAAAGCAAGTTTCCTTAATCAAATTACTTCTCATGCTTCTGCCAAGTTTACTCTTGATTGATTCTCGAGGCTAAAATATTGCTTTATCAAGCTTATGCGTAGTTTATAGACTTCTTATTCATTACATTCTCTTATATATTAGTGCCACATTTCATATACTGGCGCCTCATGAGAAAGCGTGGGTTTGACTACTTCTATATTGCTTAAAAATTGTATTTATTTTCTGTTGCAATGTTTACACAATAGCCTTTTATTCCTATGTGCCTCTTAACTTTGTTGACTTGGTCTATTGATGCTATGCGTAGGTTACTATGTAGAGCTAAGGTTGCACCATATATATGCGCCTTTATTTCATTTAAGCACTTCACCATTTATTAATGATAGTGCTATATATTGCGTTTTATGAATATCACAAATGATTCCAACTTATATATTATATACATGTATATATATATCCATCGAATATATATATTAATATATACTCATTTCATAAGGTTATCAAGTACATTAATTGTCAATGATCAAACATATATAAATATATAATAACGTTACATATATATACACACACCATTATATATAAATATATGTATATATATATATAACTATATTACTTTATACATATATATTAATATATATTATATATATACATATACATAATATTATTTTAATATCTTTATAAAAACACTAATACTCAACCATCGATCGACATACATACACAAAGTGTATATATATATGTCACCTTAGTCTAGTTGATATTCCCATGCATATTGGTAATCCATCCATGGGCATGCATAGGTATGTCTACCTATGTATACTTATGTACATATTCACTCACATGTATGAGTTTACCATAGACACGTACATATATACATATATATACATTTTATGCATATATCTCATTGATATAACAGTAAACACATAAGGAAGGAATTTCACTCAACATTAGGGCTTAATCACATTCCTCAACCATGAAATTAATAGGACAAGATAAACAACCAACACTACGTTCACATCTAAACCAAAGATTACTTACTTTTTCCCAAAACTGACTTGACTCAACATAGACCAACTAGGGTGTGAGTGTGTGAATGCTCAGTTAGGTTCATTAAGGGTTACTAGACCAAGTTCTTCTCTTGAGTGATACTTCCCCTGAGTGATACTTCCCCTCTCTTTCAAAGGTTCGAACCTGTTCCTACACTCAACTTAGCACATCATAATAGTAGTTAGTCGATCACAACATAATCATATGCATCGTACATTTCATAGTTAGAATCATTATAAAATATCAAATTGCATCTATCATTCATTCATCATATTTCCATTCAAGATCCATTTAACAGATTCATATAAAGATTCATAAAACACATTCATATATATTCAAGCAATTTAACCAAACAAGGTAATGGTAAATAGGTAATAACACATGAGGTGTAACACATGAATCAAGAAGATGACATGGCCAAGATGCAAGAGTTTAACTCCCATCACTCTTAATTAGAAGGGGAGTTAACCCACTCTAACCAACACAATAGATGGCATGTAACTCAACTTAAACTAGATGAGTGTTGATTAGGTGCATAAACCATGGTACATGACTAAGAGACATAACTAGCTAACTATGCCTGAATAGAGTAAATAGATAAATGATGTAATTATTCTATCCTAGTAAGCCAACATGAACCTAGACTAGTGAGAATATTTTATTCCTTTAACAAGGTTATGTTGCTATATTGATTCTAGAAGATGAAGCTAAATAAATTTTACTGATATCTATTGGAAATAGGATGCCATTTAATTGCAATCCTAAACATTATTTCATGTATCTCCTAATTCCTTGGAAAGTGTGTCCCAACACTAGGATTAGAAATAGATTAATATTGAATGAAATAATCATGTTAATTGACATTTGTAATTAATTCTAAATGTTAGGAGCATGTGAGGGCATCCAATATGAGTTCCTAAATAATAGGGGCACATGGGGTGCCCACATGGAAGGTGGAACCCACCTTGAGTTAAGTTAACTGTTTGGAGTAAAAGATAACACTTCTGTAATGCATGTAAAGATTCTAGAAGTTGGGAATTGATGCTTACATGCATGAAGTTTAGTTTAGTTTAGTTTAGTTTAGTTTAGTTTAGTTCAGATCAATTTAGTTTAGTTCAATTCAGTTCAGCTCAGTTCAGTTCAGTTATGGTTCAGTTATCTTCAATTAGTTTTAGTTGAATGCTAGTTGACTTTAGTTAACTTGGAATGCATGACTAATGACTTGAGTTGCATGACAGATAACGGGTGACTAGTTTCAGTTAACAGGGGATGATCATTCTTGCATGAATGGTGTAGAGATATGTTTCAGTTAACAAAGATTGACTTGGACCCACTTTGGGCACCCAAGTTGGCTTCTTGGAGTTAACACTTTTGCATGATAAGATATTTCATAAGGCTGAGTTAAGTGGGCCCATTCTTGGGTGCCAACTTTGAGGATAAGTTTTGAAGATATCTTCAAAATAAAGGTTGAGTTATGACTTTAGTTTGGGACACCCAAATGGATGAAGGAGTTGATTTGACATTGTTCTTCATGGTAGAACTCTACTTGCAAGAGATAGGTGTAGCTTTTGTGAGATAGGGATTGAGCTTTGTAATTATAACTCTTTGGAGTTTACAAGGTTGATTATTGCCTATTTATCTCAAGTAAGTTGAAGAGAGTTTGTATCAGTTTTTATTGCAAGTTGTGAAGAAGATTTGTTGAAGGCAAAAGAAGCATCTCAAGCAAGGATTGGAATTATTGTAATCTTATTCTAAGATTAAATAATACATTGATTCTTGGTGGAGTTTTTTCCCAAAAGGGTTTCTCCACGGTATATGCTGTGTATCTTCTAATATCTTGTCTAATTCTTCTACAACCTTCTGTCTTCATTCTACAAATGGTAAAATGAATTAATCAGATTAATCACCCACAAATAATTTGTAACAAAGAATACATATTTAGATCAACAATCATAAAGTTTTACAAAGTATTAAGCTACATAAACACCTCAATTTTCAACAATATCATTATTACTATTTTCTATTGTAATATTTTGTTTCATATAATTAGAGTGTGCTTTGCAAGTTATATTTTTCCTATAACAATTTTTCTAGGGTATATCTTATGCTATACATTTTTTTCTAAGCAAAAGGCATAATGCCTATATAATTATATTAGATAATAAAACTTTTACAAAATGCCAGGAAAGGAAAACTGGCATAATCAGGCCATGAAAATCCATTACAATACATCTATCTACTACTAAGATCAACCTAAAGTGTACAAGGGGGTATAGCGATTCATGATAGTGAGCAATTTACAAAATGTTGCTCTAGATTATAAACAAAGAAATAACAACATAATAAATTTGAGCAATCCATTAACTAGCCAAAAGACTATACAATTCTTGTCATATACACATTATGATAGACCAGACGCTTGAAAACTAAGGTAAGTCATTCCTCCATGCGAGAGAAACCTACTGAGTTCTCACCTTGATGTTTAGAAGATGTTGTGTTGAAATGTACCAGAGGAGGAATTAGAGGAGCTGGAGTTGCATCGATAGTGGGGTGACTAGCATGATTTAGCATAAATGAAATAACATAGAATTTTTCTTTGAATTTGATATATAGGTTAGCACAAAGTTCGTAACTTGCATTTTGTTGAAGGGCCCTAAGAAGAATCCTATCACACTTGCATTCAAGTGCGAGTTTTATAACATCATAAATGTGGATAAAACCCCTCCCCTACTTTAGGTATTTTCTTGGGAAGATACCCCCAAAGAAGCCCTTCCCTTTGAAGAGGTCGTATTCTTGAACACCTTTCAGGAATGCATTACCAGCCATCAAATGACCCTTAACAACCTTGTCTACTATTTCTTCTAGTACATCTAGTGACTGTAACAAATCCAACAAATTGGACAAGAAAATTGATAGAACCTGAGATGGGAAAAAGGATTCTTTTGGCTTGTGGACTGGTAATCTCAATGCCTAGAATTATTCGAATGCACTCCTCCACGCCCAGGCATTCCACATTAAACACCACTTCAAGGTTTTCATGTGATAGGAAGCCAGTGAAAGGCACTCCCATTCTCTCACTTTCAGAGGGACCTTGAAATTCCATGGCTTGTATTATATTTGTTGTCTTGTAACTTACTTGCATAGATTCTCTCATATAGTTATATTTTTCATTGTTCAAATATATGTGACTTGTATGCTAGTCATTACATTCAAGACAAACAGGTCAAAGTGAATCCAAAATGCTAGGTCATAATAGATAGACTAAAATACATAACACATCCTTGTCTAGGACCAAGCCTCAAGGTCCAACCTAGTATGGGACCAAGCTACATGATATGGCCTAGTCCAAGACCAAGCCAAACAACATATATTATAACAAGAAATATTCTTGTGATTGTTGATTGTTGATTACTTCTCACAACATACTAGTGAGTTAGCTAAAAGGTCAAAGCAATCACCTCATTGAAAAATAGATAAGGCCCTTAATTATTCTTTGACTACTCACTTTTCAACTCTTTGTTTTAGACCTATTTGCTTAATCATATTGTTCTATTATTTGATTATGTTTAGATCATCAATTGCACGAGGTAATGCATATCCCAGGATTCATAGTTAAAACATTTATTTTCCTTGCATATTTTGATGAATGTTGGCATTACTTACACCCCTAGATCTATCGCTGGGTTAAGCCTTCATTTATTTATAGATATTTTATAGTATATTTATTATTAAATCTTGTGCATTTACAAGCCATTATTTTTAAGCCTTGCATGCTAAAGAAAATTCCAAGGCCCCTACTTCCCCTTAGGTGAAGTCATAGGGTAAACCCTTCCATCCCAACGAGTTCTTTTGACACATCTATTATTAAAAATGTAACCATCTCCATTCATATCAATGTTGAGGACACATACAATCATGATGCTTAATTTGAATTGACCAAGAATAAAAAGAAAAGTGAGATGACTAAAAAAAGTTCAACTATTGAAGCAAAACCTTAAAAAGTAATATGATGATGCATAGTCATCATTGCTAGTTAATGATTTTCAATGCCTCCTTATGACCTAATATCATGACTTATAAATTTTTAAAAGTATTAGGTGACACTAACTCTCCTCACAATGCTTCCCTTCCTTTTCACTCCCATACATATTGTACCATCTTTCCTTCCCACTCCCAATCATCCACATTACTTATTCATCAACTTACTCCTTCCTTTCCCTTATTATCGCTTTAACACCCCTATTGTCGACCTTACTTCATCCCACACTCTTCTTTCACCCACCACCAAAACTTACATTTCATACACATCTCTCCCATGCTAGCTCCCCTTACAATGCTTCCTTTCCTTTTCACTCCTATACATATCGTACAATCTTTCCCTCCCACTCCCAATCATCCACATTACTTATTCATCCACCCACTCCTTCCTTTCCCTTGTTATTGCTTTAACACTCCTATTATCGACCTTCCTTCTTCCCACACTCTTCTTTCACCCACCATCAAACCTTACATCCCATACACATCTCTCCCACACACATCCACCTCTTTCACCCTTCCCTCCCATCTAAATATACCCAACTTCACAATTCCATTATAATCCATTGCCCACAACCCATTACCACTCACAACCTACTTCGATCCTCTAATCCTTCCCAAACCCGGAGCGAGGTTAAAACCGAGCTCAACGATCTACCCTCTAGTTCCAAAAAAGACTACCAAAGATTTTTTACTACAGTAACTCGGCTTTAGACAGACCACAAAATTTACGGAACACACATTTTTGTCCGTTCCGTTGGAAGCGATTTTCTCGAAGCCGGACAAAACAAACCGGCACATTTTCTCGAACTCAACTACAGGCCTCTAGGTCTACTAGTATTGAAAAGAACGATCTAGAACATCCACGTGGCAAAATCTCCACGGCCAAACTCTTACACTGAAACCCTTTCTTATCCTCCTACTTCAATCTCTTCATACATTCATATATTCTCCTGTGTGTCTTTTCCAAAATCATTTCATTTTGGCTAACGAGAGAATTCATTTTATTAGTATCTCTACAGCTTTGTCCTCCGAGGGTTTGGATTTTTTTTATTGAAATCCTAATCAATGGCGGCTGCTGCTCAGGTTCACGTATTTGGAGCTGCAGTACCCGGTGCGGCTGCCACAGGCTCCGCTTCGAAGAAAAAAATTTTCCAAGGCGTGCGGAACAGTGCTTTTTTTGGACTGCAAAAGGGTGCTTTGAATGGGGGTTTTATTACGTTGCGTAGCAAGCAGCAGCAGCGGAGGCGGGCCGTGGGGCCTGTTAGGGTTGTGAATGAGAAGGTGGTGGGCATAGACCTTGGGACCACGAATTCGGCAGTGGCGGCCATGGAAGGAGGGAAGCCTACAATTGTCACGAATGCGGAGGGGCAGAGGACGACTCCCTCTGTTGTTGCTTATACAAGAAATGGGGACAGGCTTGTTGGGCAGATTGCCAAACGCCAGGCTGTTGTGAATCCTGAGAACACATTCTTTTCGGTAAAGAGGTTTATTGGGCGGAAGATGAACGAGGTGGACGAAGAGTCGAAGCAGGTGTCTTACAGGGTTGTTCGTGACGAGAACGGAAACGTTAAATTGGATTGCCCAGCTATTGGGAAGCAATTTGCAGCTGAGGAGATTTCTGCTCAGGTTAGTTGTTTTTTTAAGGGGTTGAGCGAGAGATTATCTTTTGTTGGGGTTTGATTTTCCAATTCTTGTCTAACTGTGTTGTTTTTTGGTAGTAGTATTTGATTTTAGTTATAGCGTAATTTAAGCATCGCCCGTCACTGCTGTAGTGTATGGTTGTGCTGTTGCATTCTGTAGAGTTTTAGGGTTTTGTAAGGAGTTTTCTGTCGGATTATGGTTTTTTAAAGTTATTATTTATTTGGTAAATGCTTTATTGCCAATGCTCTACTCAGTTGCCTCGACAGTGGAAAAACTCTCTTTTAAACGTTTGCTGCGTCCAGTGACGGCACTTTATTGAATTTCAGCGCCTAGCATTTTGTTTGCTGTAATGTTTTGTAAAAAGGTTTTACCCGAATACGGTGTGCTTGGGAGTTATTAAATTCACAAATACTGTTAGTTTAATGTTCTTCTCGGTTGCTGCAACAATGGGGAGCCTCTTTTGTCCTGTCGCTTATCCGTGCCCGTTTGCCCAGCTATTTGGATGAGGCATTTTATTGAATTTCAATACACAGCATGTTGATGAAAATTCAACACTCGCAGTTTGTCTTTTGGAATTTGAACATGCTGCGCATTCACGAAATTCCTGTTTACATTAGCACTTGTTCAACTTCATTCGATTATCCGTGTTTTATTGTTGTGTGTTATTTTTGGACCCATTGTGGGTTTATCTAGTAGAGGTTTGTGTATTCGGGATTTGAATCCATGCTCCTGGATGAAAGGATTTGAACAAAATACCATTGATTATAGCTCTTGAGTTCATCTTTATTCTGACATATGTATTTAATTTTATTTAGCAGAGTACTTTCTTCTATTTGGAAAATTGTGAGTTTATCTAGAAGTGAATTTGAAGGTAGGGTGCCATCGTGAAAGTTATCTCATTTGAATATTCTCCGACATTGCATGTTTGTTTATTAGAGAATTCTTTCTATATCTAGGGTAATGTGGGTTGTTTGTTTGCAAAGTCAAAATGAATTTGATATATAGTGAGAAGAAGATGGATTAATGACTGGATTAAGGGGGAAATGAAATACAAAATGTGTTGAGCAGGAGAGAGGGTAATGACTGATGGTCTTTGACTTTGTATGGATAATTAATATGGAAAGCCAATTTTACAAGAATTAATAGCTGGGCGGTCTTTGAAACAGCTTGCATGCTAGAAATTTCTGCTTTGGCCTACGGAATTCATACCTTTGGTGTCTTTGACCATTTTTCTTTTGTTATATATTTTTCAGGATTTATAAGCTTGGTCTATGGGGTGCTTTTTATTTGAAGTGGTTATTGAACTATTTTCCTGTAAATGAGGCACTCTCCCACTGTCTTGGAGAGTTATTTAATTTTATTAGGATGTGTTGGCTTAATTTTTGTAGTATTGATATTGGATTTTGTTAATGTCAGCTTACTTTTTAGGAGAGCTCATTGGAAAATTCAAAATTCCCCATCTAGTTGGATTCTTTCCAGGGTCAGTAGAAATCCTAGCTCCTTGGAGTTGCAGCCAATGTTTATGTAAATAGTAACTACCTAGTAGTTGACTATTAGATGGAAAGAACCAAAAGGTACTTTTTGATGCCTTACAATGCCATGTATAATTAATATGTGTTTTTTTTATTTTGTTTATGAATTCATCACTTGTTTGGTATGTAACTGCTTTTAAGATCTTTTTACTTTGATTGTGAAAGTGGCTTGTTCTCCTGCTAATTTTGGGGCTTTTTTCTTATGTAGTACTGTTACACTGTATTTTGTGTTCGATTTAGAACAAAATATTATAAGTCTGGCTCAAGAACAAAGATTAGGAGATAGGGCCTCTACAGGGTTCCAAAATAGAAGAGTAGGTGCATACAGAATTCAACAACTATGATGGGCTTGAGGCATTAAGACACAGAAAGGATAGGGTTTTAGGATGCAGTAAGACTTATAAAGGATAGGGCTTTAGGAGGCAGCAAAGAATTGGGATAGAAGGGCCTTCCTTTGGCTTGGTTGTAAGGCTGCCTGCATTCAATGGTTGCTTTCCCCAGCCTTATCCATCTCTGGATAAGTAGTTGACAATATCATGCAAAGTTGTGCTGTTCTCAGGAGTTTTTTAGTTTTTTTGTCAGGAGGGTTTTCTGGAATACTGTCTTTCATATCTACTTTTTCGCAAGTGTTGAAGGTTTGTTACAGTGTGCTCTGATATTGTTGTCTTATAGTAGTGTTTTATGGCTTTTCTAAGGAGCATTCTCAGGAATCCTGTGTTTTAGATTTTATTTAGTATTTTAGCAAAATTTGGGTTTGTTACAGAATACAGCAGGTGAGTTTGGTTAAGAACAATTTTTTGTAATATAGTATTGAAGCATGGTTTTGTTGGTGGTTCTGTATTCTGGAGGCTTCCTCCCTTGCAAATATCATGGTGTTTACAATGTATGAATGGAGAGGAATAAAATATGGAGTAGCTGAATGGGTTATTCTGACTGAAGTAATGTGTCATTAACTTTCTCTTAAATGAGTAAGATTGGATAGTGATATGCATGAAAGTTCATAGTCTATGACTTGGTTTCTTATATTTTGGAAGCAGTTTACAATTTAAAAAATATCTAGGGTTTTTGAGGGCTTAGGATGTGATCCTATAGAGTGGGCCACAGCTTCAATTTAATATCTCTGCATGTGGTCTGATTAAAAGTTTTTAACATGGGAGACTGGATGAAGTAGAATCTTATCTATCAAATGCTACCATCCCCAATCATAGCAGTATATATTCAGCTGGTGTTCAAGAGGTGTGCTAAAAGTTGACAGAACTATCAAATAGTTTTTATTAAGTGCGCTATTGCCAAATGATAAACAACAATTGGTGAGCTTTCTCTCAGTTATTAGTTTGTGAAGAAAAAATGAATGAAAGGAGTCTTAAGAGGATAGATCGTAAAAGCTTGTAATTTGTATGCAAAAACAGCTCTACTGTTTTCTGTGCAGTACTAGCAGATAAATTTATCCTTGGAAAATTAAGTCTGATGCATATGCTTTTTCATTTAGATAAGTTCTACTAGAATTGTTCTGTTGTAATTGTGGGATTCTTCCATTTTCTGTAAAGTTCTAGTCTCTATTGAGGATAAAGGGTTTTCTGTTTCAGTTTCAATAGTTTTGGTGTGTTATGAATTTTTCCCATTTGCATTTAGGGACTCTACATTGTTACATCTGATACTTATGCCTATGCATTTTATTCATATTACTTGTTTTAGTGTTTTTTAATCAGAGGTTAGTAATTTGTAGCAGGTCTTAAAAGTAACCTCTTTCTTGTGATTGTGAGATTGTTGTGGTGCTATGCTTTTTATTTAGCATGGATACTGTGCTTTTTATTTTTTGAATAAATTTGGGTTAGGCAACCAGGGGTAAAAAAAAGAGCAATTAAGCTTGGATTCTGGTAGCTGTTGGGCTCACCAGATCCTACACTATACCTTTGTATTTCTCATAGTTCTCAAATAAACTCCAAACCTGCAGGCTAGGAAAATTCCCCTCTTATTCAAGAGCATGCAACTATATATAAATTTCACAATTTGAGTGCTTCCCTTTCACAAAAAACCCACTCTTCAAGTCAATGACCCACCAAGCTGAGAAATGGAAAAGCAAAGAAAACCATAACAGACTCAAACATTAGAAACTACAATACTATAGTATTAACCTAAGTTGCCCAATTGGGTATGGGCACCAGTACGGGTACGTGGATATGGTATGTCGGTACGGCTAATTTTTTTGGGGGGTTGGGTATAGAATCGGGTACGGCTGTACAAAATATAATAAAATATTCAAATATATATATATATATATATAATTTAACATATATTGAATATTCTATAATATATATTATTAATATTAATAATATCTATTATTATTAGAATCTATAATATTATTATTTATACAAATTATAATCTATATACTATTAGTCTATTAATAATATTAATAATAATATTATATATTATTATAGCCTAAGACTATAATACTATAACTCTATAATTCTATAATCTATATTATTAATAATATATAATGTTATTAATTTTAAATTTCTAATACAATCTAACTATAATATATATTATTAATATTCTAATACTATTAGTCTATTAGTTGATTATTATGATATTATTATAATTGATCATATTAATAATATCATATAACCTAAAAAAATCAAATGGAGATAAAGTTGCCCATGAACACACGCTCAGCAACAATGGTCCACGCCCAGGCGGAAACGATGCGGCGGCTCAGCGAAATGAAACAGGGCGGTGGCAGATTTTAGGATTTATTTTATTTTGCAAGGTAAGTCGTGCAGAATCGGTTTGGAATCGGTCCAGAAACTCCATGTCATGCTCTGAAATGTCTGGAATCGACGTGCTTTTGACAGAATTGTTTTGAGGGCACAAATTTTGATTCCAGATGGTACCCACAGCGATTCAAACCCGATTCCGATTCCGAATCGTTTCGGAATCAGGTACGATGGCAGGAACCCAACGATTTGGCTACTTAGGTATTAACACTATCAACTGTCTTGGAACCATCACACCTGTGAGCACACAGACCAACCCAAGAAAACCACAACACTGAGTGTTTCCCTTTCACAAAAAAACCACTCACACCTGTGAGTACACAGACCAACCCAAAAAAACCACAACACTGACTCTAGTTTTAAACAGTGGACTACAAAAGGCTATAGGGGGCAAATTGCCATGGCCCACCAAGCTGAGAAATGGAATAGCAAAGAAAACCATAACAGACTCAAATATTAGAAACTACAATACTATAGTATTAACATTATCAACTGTCTTGAAACCATCACACCTGTGAGCACACAGACCAACCCAAAAAATCCACAACACTGACTCTAGTTTTAAACAGTGAACTACAAAAGGCTATAGGGGGCAAATTGCCATGGCCCAACCTACGCCAATATCAATAAAACATGGAGACCAGGGCGGAGGGTCAAATTACACAGCCCTTTCCATGCCACCAGACATACAGTTACTTTTTTGATGCCTTCCCTTTGTCTCAGGAGGGGGGACTTACTATGGCTCATCATCAGTTTCAAAATCACAGCAACACCAAGAAGAAGAATTAATGCGGGCTTCAATATTCAGATTTACCTGGAGACCTTTCACCTCCGCCATTTCCTTGTGAGCCCTGCATAATGTTTCACCTCCGCCATTTCCTTGTGAGACGGTTTTTCAAAAGGCTACTCAAGCGAGCAGCATACAATGTAGTAAATTCCAGTACCCTCTCCTGCATAGTATTCAACCCAACGATCTAATGGGGGAGAGATATCTGTGACATTCCCACTATTTATCACAACTCTGCCACCTGTCTGACATGCTGGAACATGCCCCTTATTAGGCCATGGGTACTATGCTTTTAGTATATGATAGTGATAGTGTATTCTTCTGGTGTATAGTGGGTCTATCTAGTACCAAAATGGTAATTAGCTTTAGTTTTGATATATGTTTCATTGGTATTAGCTGAGTTATGGACCAAATCAAAATGCACTGTGAGAAGTAGAGGTTTAAAGCTTTTTTGCATTAATGAGCTGCCGACTGTTTTTGAATAAATTGTATTAAAATTAAAATAGCTGCATTTTTTGGTTTTTGGGTAGCGGCAGTGAAATCCTAAGCTTTTGGTGACCTGATGAGTATTCTTTTCTTATAATTGATAGGATTCTGAGTACTTTGAAGGCTAGGTCTGGTGAACATGCTATTGGTTATGGCAGCTTTTAAGACTCCACTTCTGTAATTGGAAGATTCTCCCAATTGTTTAGGAGTTTCTTGGGCTTTCTTTAAAATAAAATTATTGTCATTTTTATTGTTTTGAAACAGGGTTCATCATTGTCAGCTTGATAATTAATTTTTATGCTCCATATACTGAAAATATGAAAATTCTGTATCTAGTTCAAATATCTGCTCAGTCCAATAGGCGCCCCTCTTGGGATCAGGGTCATGTTTTCTCATATGGTATTGAGGCCTTACAAAGTTATACAATTTATGGATATTTTTTGGGTTTTATTCTGATTGTGGTTGTAGCATATTAAATTTTTTGTCATGATTTCCATGTATACACTTCTTATAATCCAATGCGTAGCTGTGGTGGAGTTAGGTTTTGATTCTAAAGTTTTGAACCATAAGTTGTATGAGAAGAAATTGTGTACATGGGACATAACTAAATAAGTTTTAATGAGTTAAAACAATATTGGGAATTATACCTACAACAAGTTCAATAAACAAACAAGAATCACAAATGTTTTTGATTGTCAATTTCATTACACTAACTGCAACTGTAAGATTTCTTAATGAAGAAACCCAAATCTGTCTGGCACAGACATGGAAGGCAAGTCTTTTCGATTGAAAGGTCATATGTTGATATTTGCTTTAGGCCTTATTTTATTTCCGACATATATTTTTATCATGTGTGACAAATTTCTCAACTTTTCATATTTTGGTTTTGGGTATAATTTGTATGGATCTAGATTCTATGATGCTTATAGTTATAACTATAAGGGTTTGTCTTTGTTTATTGATTATGTTTTATGGTTGAGTATTTTGGGTCTGAAGCAAATTTTTGCATCTTTTAGCAGTTGGGGGTCTTAAAAGTGCGATTGGGTTTTCTATAATGCAGGTTTTGAGAAAACTTGTAGATGATGCCTCCAAGTTTTTGAATGATAAGGTTAACAAGGCTGTAGTCACAGTTCCTGCATACTTCAATGACTCCCAGAGAACAGCCACCAAGGATGCTGGGCGAATTGCTGGGTTGGAAGTTTTGAGGATTATCAATGAACCAACTGCTGCTTCATTAGCATATGGATTTGAGAGAAAGAATAATGAAACTATACTTGTTTTTGATCTTGGTGGCGGAACATTTGATGTTTCAGGTAGGAAAAATTGTATTGTAAGCTCAAGTTTTTTGATTTTGCTAACAATTTTAGACACCAGGACTGTAAATACAGTGTGTATAATTGCTTGTTTTTATGTTTGTTAATCTTAGCATTTGGTGTTTTCTGGTCTTGTCATCCTGCTTACATTGAGTGGCATTATTTTTGGTTTGATTTTGTTTTTGCAAATTTACGTGATCTTGTTGCATTTTGTTTGTGTCAAGTTAGGAATTCTTCAATTTTTTGTGCTTTTCACCCTTTTAAAAGGCCACTCATGTTCATTCCTCCACCATTATGTTATGATTCTGAGTCAAAATATTGTGGGCCTTGTTTTTTATGCTGTAGATTCCATGTTTTCAATTATGTTAAATGGAAGGTTTGTTGGTCTTAATCTGTTCATTTGAAACTGCACATTTCATAAGTTCCTAGTTTTGCTTTGTTAATTTTGTATATCCCTTGTTTTCATCTGTATGGTGCAATCTCTTATTGTCAAATAAACCTTTCCTTTTCAAATTAAGCTTTGAGGGTTTTATTTTTCTTGAAATTATTATCAATATCTACATTTATGGTTTTTGTACAATTCTTAATGCAGTTATTCCTTACTTTGATCTTATTAGAAATGTAAGTTCCAACATTTAGTAATTCTTTTGCAGTGCTTGAGGTTGGAGATGGTGTGTTCGAGGTGCTCTCCACTTCAGGTGACACTCATCTTGGGGGAGATGACTTTGACAAGGTTTGACTGTTTTCTTGAATTTAGCCACAGCTGAAATCAACCAATTTTATTTGAACTCAAGGAGGTAATCTATTTGATTTGTTGATATAGAGAATTGTTGACTGGCTGGCTGCAAGCTTTAAGAGAGATGAGGGAATTGACCTGTTGAAAGATAAACAAGCGCTTCAACGGCTAACGGAAACAGCAGAAAAGGCAAAGATGGAATTGTCATCACTCACACAAACGAACATTAGGTGAGCACAAGAATTTTAAGTCCCTGGAGGTTGATCACCAGAATTTAAGATACTAAAATTATGCTAGGACTCCTTTTATGTTGTTGTGCTAGTCTGTGTTGATTATTTCTACTGGTTTGTGATGGCTAAAATGTTTCAATCTTTGAGTGTGCAAGATGCTGACTATATTACATTCAACTTTTCATTAATTTCTTACCATCATTTGGCAATTTCAGTGATTATAATGTTAAATTGCCAATCTGTGCTACAGTTTACCATTCATAACAGCTACTGCAGATGGTCCTAAGCACATCGAGGCAACACTTACAAGGGCTAAATTTGAAGAGTTATGTTCAGATTTACTTGATAGGTAAGATTTTTCAGTTTCCTCATTTCAGAGAATTGCTGTTTCCCCATGCTTGTCTTCAAACAAGTTGGTGTTCATGGGCAGAGGCACACTTTATCCATTGTATCGTGGATTAGATTTTGTACATTCTCATAATGTGTTAACTTTTTGCAGGCTGAAGACCCCTGTAGAGAATTCGTTGAGAGATGCAAAATTGGCCTACAAAGATTTAGATGAAATTATCCTGGTTGGGGGATCCACCAGGATTCCTGCTGTTCAGGAACTTGTCAAGAGAATGACTGGCAAAGAACCCAATGTCACTGTAAATCCAGATGAAGTTGTTGCTCTTGGAGCAGCTGTTCAGGTGTGTATCGACTTTGATCTTTTGGCAAAGAATAGATTAATATCTTGTTAGCAACTTTCTAGTTTAAGCGTATCTACTAGGTGGATGAGACTTGGAGATTTTGGCTGGAGTATCTTATCTTCGTCATTGTCTTTCTCTGCATATGACAATTAATCAATAATATATTTCTGACGTTGCCGGTTATTAGGCTGGAGTTTTGGCTGGTGATGTCAGTGATATTGTGCTTCTGGATGTCACCCCGCTATCAATTGGGTTAGAAACTCTTGGTGGTGTAATGACAAAGATCATTCCACGGAATACCACTTTACCTACCTCAAAATCAGAGGTGTTTTCTACAGCAGCTGATGGTCAGACAAGTGTTGAAATCAATGTTTTGCAAGGGGAACGAGAGTTTGTAAGAGACAACAAATCTCTTGGGAGTTTCCGGTTGGATGGGATACCACCTGCTCCTCGAGGTGTGCCTCAAATAGAGGTTAAGTTTGACATCGATGCAAATGGTATCCTCTCAGTCACTGCTGTAGACAAAGGCACTGGAAAGAAGCAAGATATTACCATAACTGGTGCAAGTACCTTACCTACTGATGAGGTAATTTCAAAATTCTGTGATCCAACTCCTTATTTCTGTAGATTGTAAAGATAGAGTTGTTTTAGTTGCTTTTTGGCTAGCATCTATGTAGCTCCATCTTGCTGAGCTTATGATTGCAGGTTGAAAGAATGGTGAAAGAGGCTGAAAAATTTGCTAAAGAAGACAAGGAAAAGAGAGAAGCAATTGACACAAAGAATCAAGCTGAGTCTGTTATCTATCAGACTGAAAAGCAGTTGAAGGAGCTTGGTGATAAGGTACCTGCAGATGTAAAAGGTAAGGTTGAGGCTAAGCTAAAAGAGCTACAAGATGCAGTTGCCGGTGGCTCTACACAGTCAATGAAGGATAGCATGGCAGCCCTCAACCAAGAAGTAATGATGCTAGGGCAATCTGTTTACCAACAAGGAGCAGCTGGTGGGCCAGCTGCTAGTGGTCCTGCAGGTTCTGGTAGCCCAGGAGAAAAAGCTCCTGGGGGTGATGATGTAATTGATGCTGATTTTACAGACAGCACATAGACGACCATGTAAAATGGCTTCTATTTGTATTTTGCCTGAAATAAGCTTGTGTTGTGATTTTAGGTTAATCCCAAAGGAAATTGCCAGATAGGAAAGAAGGGATCTTTTAATGTTGTGAAAAAGTTCCCTGCTAGTTGTTGAGATTGGTGTTACGGTTTGTAGATAATATTATTACTCCATTCCAGATGATACAATCAGCGGACAGAAATATACACGAGCAAAAGTTTCTTTTCCCACTTGACCATTTTGACTTTGGCCTACTTGAATTTCTATTATTAATTCTCGGCCTCTCATAAGAGACTTTTGGATGGAGGAGCAGTTTCGCTTCTTAATTTAATCCATATCCTGAGGATATTTTTTCTTGAGCTCTGTTACCGTGTTTCTTCCATTTAGTAACATTCATTAGAAGAAATTTCAGTGCATGGTCTGATTCGAAGTATTATTTTTGATACTAATTATTGAAAAACACTAGCCATAATTGCTCTCCAAACTGGAAATGAATTATTTGGATGCTCCTATTACATTTTTTACTAAGAAAACCCCCGTGTTTTCCCTTCTATCATTCCTGCTTTTTTATTATAGATGGCAATGACCTTTTATTTTTATCTTTGCAAGCCTTGCTGACAGAAGGGGATTTCTTAATGCCTACTGGCATTTTGAACACAAACGACCTGTTGTGGTAGAAATGTGTCACGCCTATTTGGAGTTGCCGACATAATTAAAAAATAGAAATTTGGAGGTAGAATTATTCGAATCTTCTTTATGTATAACCATCAATTAGTAGCAGTTCTCATCACTTTTCTTAGATGAGATTTTGGCTAAATGCCATGTGCTAATGCATGTTGGTATTTGTACACTTAAACAAAGTATTGAATGATCTGTTTTGGGGTAGAAATATGTCATGGATCTATTGCCGGGGTAATTAAGATATGGAAATTTGGAATCTAGAATAATTCGAATCTTTTGTAGGTTAACTGCCTTTTTGTTCATAGTTGTCCGTTAATTATTAATAAGCAAATCACTATACTATTCTTAGATTAGATTTGGCTAAATGCCATTAAAATGCCTTTGAAGTGAACTGCAGATCTTGAGAATGATCTTTGTAATTGAGGTCCTAAATAGATCAAATCTTGAGACATTTATTTGAAAGAGATTAAGCTGACTTAAGGTCTTTGTAATCATGGTCTAAATAGAGTTTGTGAGACATTTATCCCTATATGAGATTAAGCTGACTTAAGTTTGTTGAAGGGTTTAGCATCTTTTATACAATTTCTCAAGTAGTAAGTGATTTTTTTTTCAGGGAACTGCCTACTTGTTATAGTTATGATTGTTTTTTCAGGGAACTGCCTACTTGTTATAGTTATGATTGTTTTTTCAGGGAACTGCCTACTTGTTATAGTTATACGTTAACTATTTGCTATCAAATCACCCATTGACTATTATTGGATTGGATTGCCTAAATGTGAATAGACGTAAAATGCCCTTTGAAGTGGATCCATAAAACAAGTCTAGTGAACTGTTTGCCATGACGCATCAAAGGGATGTCATCTTATGGAATGCAATGATTGCAAGATATGTACAGAATCAATTTGTTGGTAAGGCCTTGGAAACTTTCAAGCAAATGCAATCGGAGGTGTAAAGCCAATGTAAGCCAAATTCCCCTACCCTTTGTCTGCATCCTCCCTCTGCTAAAATGGGAGCTTTGGAACAGGGTATGGACGGCTATTGAAGCATAATGGAAGGGGTATCTGGTCAGATGTTTGTTAGAAATACTTTGGTAGACATGTATGCAAAATTTGGAAAGCATTGATGAGGCATGTTTGCTGTTCGACAGAATGCCTCAAGTGAATGTGGTCTTGTGGAATGCCATAATTGTAGGATACGTACAACATGGATTTTTAGAAACTTTCAAGCAAATACAGGTTCAAAGCTGAATTTCGCATCTTTTTCCTACATCGTCCCTGACCTGTGCGAAAATGGGAGCTTTGGAACAAGGTATGGATATCCATCAAAGCATAAAGGGGGATTTTCGCCAAATGTAACGGTTGCAACTACATTGGTAGACATGTATTCAAAATGTGGAAAGTATAGACAAAGGCATGCAAACTGTTTGAAGATCGTCTCAAAGAGTGGTGTCCTCGTGGTCTTGCGATGATTGCAAGATATGCACAAAATGGATTTGTTGGAAAGCTCTTAGAAACTTTGAAGTAAAATGCAATGGCAGGCGTGTAAGTCAAATTGTGCAGCCTTTGCCAACATACTCGCTGCTTGTGCTAAAATGGGAGCATATGGAGCTGGTAAACTCATGCAGGTAGATTAAACAAAATTGTCGTAGTCAAGATGCATTTTGTATCCAATTTTTATTTTGACTAAGAGCAGTAATCAATGAATAATTATGCTTTTCTATAATGAGGGTAATTAAAACTTGTATTGTTGAAACAGTGCATTTAACAGGCAGCTGGGCAAAATGCTTATTGTCAAGACAAATGTCATAGATGAGAAGTTTTTCCTGCCCAAATATAATTCAGATTTTGTGCATCAATTAAGGTTGAAGCATCTGGCTGGTCTCTCCAAAAATGGTATGTTGTGGAGACAGGCACTTCCTCCCACGTACTCCCGATCTTGAATTTTTTGAAGGAGATGAAGACCTTGTGCTCGGTACTGCCGTGTATTCTCCATGGAACTTAATCTGCAAAAAAGCTGCACAATGTATCCACTGTAAATAACGGTGAAATAGTATATGGCTGGAATTTTAGTGGATAGTATTAGGGTTAATGGACTACTTGTGTCGGAATTTTCATTTGAGAAATTTTTAAGATTCTAGATATTTGCTGTTTCTACATGTAAAATTGACATTTTGATTACTTCTTGCTTCTTAAAATGACGTGAGTATTAACATAATCTGATGGTAATGTTTACAAATCATAAGGTCGCCCATTTGCGTTCATGTTCCCGAAGAACTCCAAATCGAGTTAAAACTCTTACGAGAAAAGGTTGTAAACCATATCTCGGTCATAGGCATTGCAAGCACCAAATTTTGTTATACATTATCAATTCCCTGGACAACCGATACACACAAAAGCTCTTTAGATTGTATACTTCTTCAGAGTTTTTCCAAATTCGTTTTTCCTATTTATCAGTATAATAGTAAAAAATCAGAGTGCATGTGATACAAACCTCACTCCAGCTATTAATTGGCAATGAGATAGGTTTGTATATTGTTTTCCTATTTAATGATGTATTATGTAAGCAGATTCTGTGATCCATCTCCGAACTTTTAACGTAAGTACTGCCATTGTGATAATATATTAGCATCAAAACAAATATTAGCATGCAATCAACCTAATAGTTTTAGTTTAGTGATGGTTGCCAGTGGTTAAAATGCCATTTAACTATGTCGAAGATGTACAAAATATATAAAGTGTGAAGTAAACATTCAAAGTGTTGTGCAAGAGTTTATGTTGATCTAAATACTTATAATATTAACATATCACTGAATCTGCTGGATTAGCTATTGCGCACTACAGATGTAGACTGAAGAAAGAGGTCACTTATGCAAGAGTGCAAGTTATTGAATTAACCTTAATAAATAAGGTAAATATGAAGAATTTCATAAATTAAATTAACAATTACCTCAGTAACAATCCATGATATTAAACAAGTATCATGAAGTGGCAATGACTTGCCTTTGTGGTATTGGCATTGAAATAATTGTATTTGTTTGCTAGTTGATAGATGAGTTATGACATATCAAAACAAGTATCACGAAGTGGCAATGACTTGCCTTTGTGGTATTGCAATAATTTGTGGCATTGCAATAATTGTATTTGTTTGCTAGTTGATAGATGAGCTATGACATATCAAAACAAGTATCATGAAGTGGCAATGACTTGCCTTTGTGGTATTGCAATAATTGTATTTGTTTGCTAGTTGATAGATGAGTTATGACATCAATATAGGATTAGGCTGGATAATAGTTTGAAATCAATAAATTCTTGCAAGTTGTATAATTGAAGTTGA